>JAOXNU020055958.1:0-11342 GCA_028565955.2 Melanoides tuberculata | reverse complement strand
AGTAATCAGATAATGAAAGGCAACCGTTATGAATCATGATACCACGTGAAAAACGAATGTCAAAATGAATGAGAATCTGTTGTGTGATTCCAATTTAGAGCAAATAATCCTCCATCCATCGCCCTCAGCGGTACCCTTACAAAGTGCATTCTAACTGGAAATCAGAATCTAATTCTTATCCACTATTGGAGTAGCACGTGACACCGCGATAATTAGCATCTTCTCGCGTTTTACCAGCACGCCGTGTAATTTACACCCGCTGTCCGTAGGTCAACCTACAAATTCCGGCACCCGGTTAATTACTGACTTATTAGGCTCGTGTTCTTTGCTCCTCTATTTGTCTACTTTCTACTTCCCCGGCATTCGATGTGGCAACGCAGTTATATTTGCAATATCGAGCATTTGTTTTCCCCAATCCACCCATCAGGTTTGCGCTTAATTTCACGGTCTGTTTCTCTCCCAATACTTTCTTTGGATGCTTGTGGAACATACGGTAGTTTGTGCCCGAATGTTTATTGCTGAATTCGCACGATATACTGCCTCGAAATTTTTCGCTCAGTATGACGACAGACGGATTGCAATGAATATTCTGTGAACTGATGTTTCATTGCATGTGTGTGTCATTCTAAATTCTCCACCTGAAAGCTCTACGAAACATGTAGCGTGAAATCAGCGAACACATTTTATATGCAGTGAAATATCCTATGACGAAATCATGACGTCACTAAAAGCGAGAAACAAAATTACGAATTTTAATAAACAACTGATTGATTTCGTCATTCAAAGGTGCCTTCATGGAAATTTCTGGTCTATTCTTTATGAGGGATATAAGGCGAGGAGTATAGTTAAACATTTATAGCTCCCACTCTGATTGCATGGGCTTAACTAAAGTAATATTATGCTCATTATCCATAACCCATTAGATCACTTGAGTTGGCAAGCTCAGGCAAGGCAAAATGAAGGCATCTATACTGAAAAATCGACCCCTTGGCTTAGTTGCAATTGTGAGAGCATAAAACCGCAAATCTCTAAATGCATTCCAACTGAAGACACTCATTAGCTTCTAAACAGACGTACTGGTAATTGTGATAGACTGATTCGATGTGTTGAAATGATCACTTATCACAGTCTTCCATTGTTCAGTGAAACAATCCGGTGTGCTGTCGTCATCATTGCTGGACAAGTGATGGAAATAGATACGAAAACTGGACTGGTCCACATTTGTTTGATTCGTTTTGCAACCCGTCCATCTTGCACGAAACGATTCCGGCATGTACTCGGTGGTTAGGCGTAGCTGCAACGAAATTGGATTGGAGTATGTCAGCGTAAATTGGTCCGCACAAGTTCACTGCTAAGACTGGTTGTATAGAAAGATGCAGTGCAAACAAAGCGAGATTTCCGTGTGAATGGTTGACTGTATGAGGGTGCTATGGTTGTGCTATAGGGGTGGTGTGCAATACCTGGACGCGAGTGAGCAATCAGCGGGATCACGTGATTTTGTGGGGCGAATGAACCCGTATCGGAAAGCCTCATAAAATCATAAACGAATGTCTCCGCTACCTATCTGCTGTCCATTTATACGAGAACTATGCAGCGACCATATAAGAAATTCATTGATTTTCTACGTATTCAACAAGTATCGTTAAATGTTCGTTGTCAAATGTGTTACGGTGCTCGTTTACTACAGCGTGTGATGAAGTAATATTGCATAAATCTATACGTCAAAGTGAATTAGATCTATATTACCTGTTGGCATAGTGGAATCGAGGAGACGTATCCTTCCACACTGATGTCAAACGTAGACGGGATTGTCATTGTGATGTCAAATGCTTCGTAGGTTGAAGAAAAATAATACATGCCGTATAGATTTGAATGCGCTCATATTTATTGCATATGTCTGTAAACTCAATGACTAAAGCATTTTTCGTTTAAGTATGCAGGATTCCAATAGCCTGAATGAAAATGCATTAGGCTCATAGATAAGTATTCATCAATTGAAAGGCATCGCAACAATAAAGCCGATTTGAGCCTCGTCTAAATGTGATAGTGTAATCAGGCCGTTTACCAATGTGTGATAGTTGAATCGATCAAACAGTGTGTTTGATCAAGTGGAGGAACAAAGCTGAAATAATTTAGAAGTGTTACAAATGTGAATATTTGATTTGTTCGAATCACTCACAGAACCAGCGTTTGTTCTAGAAGACCACATTTCTTCAACCACTGGTACTAAGTATCGTTGGTTACCGCGTGCATAATTTGTAGTTTCACGCAATGCATCGTAGGAATGTACATGTGCATTAGATGGATTTGTTTGGCAGTCAGTAGATTGACAAGAATGTATAGTCTCCGTATCCTAAAACATTTGGCCGATTCACAGTATTCTACTGATTGTTCAGACGGTTGGACAATTACTGATTGACAGAAATAATGTGACATACATGCATGCATGCTTTGTTGGTAAGGCATTCATGAACGATGACCGCTTGAAGTTTTTATCACCCATAACAATGTGCAAGACAAGTACCCCTGATTTTTGTGTTATACAGACACAAGTACTGTATTGGAAACATTCTTGTCTCACCATAATGAATAATTTTACAGCGAGTGAACCAAATGCACAGGCGAATCACGAGTTCAAATAACATGTGATTTGCTTCCCGATGATTGTTTTCGGTCGAACCGAACTTCCATCTCAGAAAGTCACAGTTAGCAAGCATTGCAGTCTGATGCTTCACGGTTTGATGCATCGTGAAGCACAAAACACAAGAGGAATGTTTGATGTATGCACCGTAATCACTATCCTCCCTGAGCTGTTAGATTAGTAAGCAAATATCAAAATATGAATTCATCAGATGACAACTCGAGAGCACTAGAAAAATGTTTGGTGTCGCAGATCACATTCATCGAACGATGTATTGAAAATTGTACTGACTGTCGAGCGGAAACCGGTTTTGTGGGTTCTGCAGTATCCATGCACTAGCAGAGACAAGCATCTTGTTTTAGGCTGGGACGCGGTGTAATTGTGTTGCATACCTAGCTCTGAATGGTGTTTGTGTAGAAGATGCAATAGACCCCGTTAGATTGGCAAACAGATCACCACGAGGGCCACAATCAGAGGGTAGCACATGAGGCTGAAGGACTTATTAACTTCTAGCCAAACCAAATATGAAAATATTTGTCACGTTAGTGGCGCTTCACTATGGATAGGATGCAACAAGGGCAAGAAGCGTGTATCGGTTAGGTATGCTTGTGTGTCTGTGTGCGAAAGCATTGATTTTATTTCAGAAACGTGGAGGTGAGTAACATTTTTAGAATCTCTTCTCTACAGTTCGGTTTGATTGTCCAATGCTTGTAGTCCATCAATACTTCTAATAAAATACAGGCGATTATGTGCACAATATTCGTTCATAACATAACTTACCAGTCGCATTAATGACGCTGTCTGTTCCTGGATGGTGAACAAACAAAAAGCAGTTCGTCAATCGACAAAATGAGTGGAGTTATGCAAATAAGAACGCCAATTCAAAGACGAGCGCTCCCATTCTCAACTCGGCACAACCTCGTTCATACAAAATATTTACATCGGGTTATCATCTCGATAACAATGGGGGCAGAATTGCGCCTTCGCAGCATGGGAACGGGGGTCAAATGTGACAGCGCGGTGGACGGTGAGGAAACGATAGAATGATCCGGTTGCGATGAGGATCTTCGAGACCGTGGTGTCGGTTGGCGTAATTCACTGCTAATTCATTTGGCCGTGGCCAAATATCTTATCCTAATTATTGCTTAATTGGATTACAGAATACGTGGCTTGTTACGTAGTAGATCTTTATTTATATAATAAACTTCCATCCAATAATCTTGCGATATGATCATCTATTAGCAATACATTGCAGATTAGAAGAACTACTGACTTTGGACTGTGAAACAAACAATCTAAAAACACTTGAATTATACACCATATTTTCATAAAATGTTGCTGAAGAAGATTACATCAATATCATGAAGGAAATTTCAAGTTAAGATTTCAGACATTTGACCAAATGAATTTCACAAGTATTTCGTTGCTTCTGTGTCAATTTTGAATTGTCCCATTTTATCGATTAGTGATATGAAGTTTGCCATATTCGATGAACCGGATCATGATTGACGCATGTCAGACAACAGACAATGTGATATACGTGGTTCTTAATCTGAACACTTGTTCAATAAAGCTTAGCAACCGGCTAATGAATGTATACTAAATGATGCAATTTAAGAAAATGAAAAACGTGGAACATTGCAGATTTTCATTTGGTCATGTAAAATGAATGCGTATGCAAATGCTGAAGAGCGAAGGAAGCACTAAACACACGTACTTCATTCCCTTCAAGATTACTGGTATTTTCTAACCATCGGCGGTCTAAGGGTAAGCCGAATAACTCAAAACCCTATCAGTGCCATGTCCGATTCCAAATTGAATTCATCAATGAGCAAAAATGTTACTTTAACGATATTCGCCCAATTATACGGCGCTGCACAAGCTTTTTGTTAAAGTAAATATTTTTGACGAAGACCATCGTTCTCTTAGCTTATTCAAGAAGGATAAGGTTCAAGATGACCAAGATCAGTATCTCTAAGCACCGCTATTTAGTAAGTAAATTTAGAGCAATAATTCTATGGAACATTTTCCCATTTATGTAATTCGCAAAGCTTGTTTACGTAAGAATTGTTCACCTCATTGGGTACGGATTCAGTTGATCAAACCGCAGGACGTCAGTGAGAACGGTTTTATTTGTGATAAAGAACCACCACTTACGTGACAATGAATCAGTAAGAGCGCCCAATATGGCAAGTGTGACGAACACCAATGTGAGCGACAATTTGGGAGCAACTCGCGGAATGAGGTGCATTAGCTCTCGCATCTTGTCGAGTGGACTGCGATCGGTTTGAATCGTTGTCCTTGGAGTGGCAAACAGTAGTAATTCGGTTGAGGTTTATATACCGGAAAAATTGGCAACTTTCTTGCATTCTGATTCATTTTGCCCCCCCCCCTTCGCAGAACATTCGACACCTGTATCGACCTTTAGACAAATGGAAGAACACTTCGCTCCATTGATTTGCCACTGGTATGCAACATTCTTGCACAATTCAATCGAGTTGATTCGACAACGAGAAAACCTGGCGCCAGACAGTATAGAATACACATCTATCGAGAAGTACATTGGAATAATGTGATTCCGTGAAAGGCTGGTTGTTTGATTATATGAAATTTTGTTAATGTGATAAAAGATATGATTTTGAAAACGTAACTCATCGAACAATGCAAAAAGTACGTCTGAATTTGTATCATGTTTTTCAGTCATCCGGAGTGGATTTGATTGAGTTGTGAGTTACTCATTTTCCTAACATTCTATGCAAATATTCATCATGTTTACATTTCTCACAAATAATCATTTGCACGTACATGTCATTTGGATGGAATTGTATAAAGAGCGGCAGCAGTTGGGAAGTCACGTTGAATACTCCATTTTGTCAAAGTAAAATACTATACGGTAGAAAACAAGTCTTTTCTCATTGGCGCTAAAAATCCTGATGGAAGCGCTGTACAGCTATTTTATGCTTTTTAGCAATCATCAGTGTTGAATATCCAATTTGACCCACATCCAATCGCTATGCTTAAATGGATCTATTCAAGCCCATATCTTACTTCGAACCGTAAGCGTGCACTCGATTGGCGTTTGGGAAAAGAAATCGCCTGGAGTTGACAAGATAGCGGTCGTGGATTGAGTAACGCATGATTTTTTGTCATAAGTCCGATCTTCCGTGACTCGTCAATCGCACTTGACCAATTGTGTCACACGATTGATTCTTTTGCACCAACATTGATCCTCATCGAAGGTGGCAAGCCGATACACGTCCAAGATATGTGGTCAGTTAAAAGGCTGCCCCAGATCAGCAATGTTACGTTGACCAACGATCAGGTCCGCAAATGGAAGCATTAAAGAGAGGTCAGGTTTCCAACCGGTCGGCACGGTACCATAGGAATTCGTCTCGGTATGAATGCTCCAGAAGCACATTGGGCCCTAGAACAACGGCATGGAGAGCCCTCGCAACCATTTGCCACGAGGACTCCTCCAGGTTGGGCATTCATGTGACCTGTCACAGAGTCGCAACCCTCTTCACCCGAAGTAAACGCGATTAGGTTTAAGCGGGACGATAATTCTGAAATTTGGAATGCACGTACGAACAGCAGTTCTCCCAGCAAGACCGCACCCGCCCCGCTATATCCAATGAAAACGACAAAACCTTACAGACCGCAATGATCGAAGTAGGCAATACATTCGACCGAAGGCCACTAATTTCTAATCGAAACAGCCCAAACGAACTGGCTATCATAAAGCCCACCCAACTCTTGACTTGGTCGACTGACGAACCAAAGACCAGAGAACAGCCGCGAGCACGGAAAAAGCTGAGCAAGCGTCGAAGGAGAGGTCAGCAGCTCTCGAACGAAATAACGAACAGGTGGCTGAGAATGTATCTACCTACACTCCAGCAGCGACGCAAATGGCACAAGAAGAAGCGCGAGTTGAAGGTCGGAGACTTGGCGCTCTTGTCTGACGTGCACACCACGACGGGGCAGTGGCTAAAGAGAATAATGGAAAGAACACGGAAGTGCGGGGACGGGATTGTAAGAGAAGTGAACGCGAGAAAACCTGACGGCACCTTACGGAGAGATGTGAGAGAACTGTGCTCCTGGAACGAACGTTGGACGAAGAGGCTACGGAGAGTACGCAGTCGACTCAAACCGCAGAGGGGGAGTGTAAGTACTCATTTGCGAACGAGTACTTTACTATTAAATTCCGGCCAAAACTTTAACGATAACTGTGTAATTCGAACTTGACACGCAATTCTATGAACATATGTGGCAGTTTCCTATTTATATGGGACTACTTTATGCATATTTACGCCTTAAAAGACTTGACTATTTTCCGGTGCATTGTTAGAGTTTTTCTGCATTATTATTATGGTTGATATTTGTCACCTTTATTTGAATATTCAACTGTCCGCTGTTATCCACGACAAACGATGGAAGACCTAGTCGTAAGTATATGATTATACGATTTTGTTGTTAATGTTATTTACAGGACCATTTAGACCCAACTTGAAGTCAAATATTACAGCTGCCCTTTGATTTCTTGTTCTACCCTGGTTGTACGTCAGACTAGCTGCCAAGTATTTCCGCCGTACTAGCCGTCTATTATTCCAGCCGACTAAAGCCTCCCCAGTTCTCAGTGTGTAGTTTCTTCATAAACAACATCGATTTTCCTAATAACAATCACATCTATAAACGCGTGCGAACCTCACGTGAAACATCTTAATATCATGCTGGGCAATGCCCATCGTGCACGTGACACATGCTCGGGATAACCTTAGGTTTGGTATTTGACCGGTTGACTTGCGGAAACTAGTCTGGTGATTGGTCAATCTACTATGGCCCTGTTTCATATTGATGTGCAATTATTGCTGGGCCTCATGTAGAATCCGAAAAGCAAATAAGAAAATCATACATGAATTCATTATAATTTTGTCTAGAATAATCTGCGCACATCCGTTCAGAGTCAAGTCGACTTTCGCTGCATTCAAAAATTCTGAATAAATACCGAAAAATGGCTTATTTGCTGAAAGGCTTTGACTGTGAATGTGAATGTACCTTCGGGGGCATTTTTCTCCATCGACTGTGAAACAAATTCGATGGATTGTTTGGTTTCTGACATAAAAATAATATTTTAAACAATAATTGATTCGACCAGTTCAAGCGGGACCGAATGTATGGACATCTAACCTATGTGTGTATATTTCTCATACCGTGAAACTGGACCGAATTTTGTACTAGCATGAATTGTAATGTTCAATTGTTTTCTTATTTTAATGGTATTAGGACGATTATTTCTTTGTTTCGTCATCACGCAATTCGGTAGCGTTTTGTGGTGGGTAACACTGATGACATGCTGATTGCATTCTTTAAACGGTAACTTAACAACTATTTTGTGATGTGAGAAGTGTTCGTTCAAGTGGCATTTTACAGCTTATGCATGAAGATGACGAAAAAATGGGTCATATGTTCTCGTCATCAAGCATATCTCCACCATTTTCCCTCCAGCTAATGAAGATATCACTTCACAGCAAATTCGTGTCAAAGATAATCTTCCGAGACGTGTAGCATGCACATACGACAGTACTGTAGACATTAAGCCTAATTTAAGCTATGATCGTTGATCTATGACAGTTCTGTGAACAGCTAAGGAAAAGAGAACCTGATAGATGCTACATGCGATCAGATGTACATTTGAGCCTCTAAGTGACTGAATCATGATCGGAATCATCCGGAACCCCCCTATTCTTCAATAATGGTGGCTCAAATTTACTGTCAAAGATTTTATTAAACTATGATGCGTTCGTGTAAATAAAATGCCAATGCCAATACTAATACTGCTACGAATAGTAATAATCTGATCGGTGAACCTCCATAAAATAGAAACTGTGTTCCATCGTCGAAGTTGCGTTAAATATGCCAGCATGGCAGAGGTTCACATTCCATCAACTCGATCATGGCTGTTTTGTGTCGAATTACGTATGGTATGCATGCGATCGGTAAATATCCGTAGGCTTTTACTTCATTGACACTAACCCAGACGGTTGAGCGTGTTGTGAAACGTGACCAAAACAATGGAACCTATCGTACGATTGTGTGAGAGGAATAAAATAAATGGTTTGACGAGTGCATGAAAAACAAATGATCTGTCTGGTTGCTTCTAGTCAAAACATTGTTTAATTCATATGTGAATGTGGTCAATATCACGCTATCGATTGTGCCATAGTGTTTTGACCGCAACATGTCTAGGAAATGTTGAAATCGCGCTTGTTATTAGTGACACTTCACGAAGGAGCTAGGATTCAGTCAATAGGTCTCGTAATGTCTGAAACACGTGCAGCTTGTTACTATCCGATATGATTTCACCAGTCGGGAGAAACATCGAAACGTGTTCCAAATAGTCTGGGAAGTGGTTTCCTTCGTGTTATGAATCATTACCAGTACATGTTTATCTAATCGTACTAACCCTTACCGATGAAATCATAGTATGTAATTGCCAGATCAATTGGGGAGCTGCAGAACGAGCCGGAGTTGCATTGATTTTCGTATTCATTTCACCCTTACAAGGCGGAATGCTTTTCGAAATCGAGTAGCTCATGCGTCAGTTTGAACCGTAGAATTGAAGATTGAATTTCGTGTACAGCGTATGCATGACGACTCAGGAAATCCAACGAAGCGCACTCAATCCTGAAAGAGACTATTTCCGACATCCTGTGCTTAAGGTTGTGAATAGGAAGACAAAAACATGAAACATTTGTGCACAATAAATTAATCATCCACCGCTCGATCTTTTGGCCGGTTGATAAAGAACAAAGTTAGACTTTGAATTGGTGCTCCTAATAACGTATCGTTTCGTTGCAATCAGCATGAGGATGATGCTGGGCAATTTTTCTCAAGTCGACCCTTTCACTTGACAGCATAATCAGGTTGATGAAAATGCATAAGTGGTTGGTTTGTGCCGTTTTTATTGAAACCATTGTCCACACAAGGTGAAAGAATAAATTGTTCATCAGTAAAATCACTTAAACGAAGGAAAGATTGTGCGCTCAACGGCCGAACTCCATAGGGCGTAAAAACACATCCCTAACGTGTATCGCCGTTGCATGCATCTAACCCCCTGCTCACAGACTGTTGTAACAATGGTCGATGTTTTATCTTATCGTTTGTGCCAATGACATGTTATGCTTACGCCGTTTACCGCTTCGGTTGGCCATGGCACACCATCGTTCCGCGCAGTCCTATAATTATTTCTTCTCGTCAGCCGTCAATCTCTGCTACTCAGCATATGAGCAGGCGTGTACATGTATTATTCTGTTCAAAGACAGGTGGACCGTGGGCGTATTGAACAGCACAGAAAGACATCAAAATCATATTGCCGAATTGTATTTCAAATAGCGATTTCGGATTGGAGAATTTGGAGTAGTCTGGCGTTTCACCCTTCGACTGAAGCAATTCACTTACTTACCTTGCTGAATGCTGTCGCGTGAACGAAATTATATGCAACGGAAGTCCTCTTAAAGACCGCATTGAGAGTACGGGGAGTCGATAGCAGCGTGTTTGCGATAAAAAAGGATTCTCACTGATGCCAGTTCGTGCGAATTATCGAATGGCTGAGGAAAATTGCGCTGTTCGCATTAGAATCTGCACTCAACGCATGCTATGACATGTGATTGTCAAGAAATCGTTCATGAAATCGAATTCGTATGTCTGTTTAGAAGCTTTGATCATCCTGCCGACATGGTGAACCACAAGAAACCCTGTAAAACACGATATCTTTGCCCGTTTTTGACGTTTTTTTGTTCCGTGATGAAGAAACGGGCAATTGTTTGTTTGAATACTCTTACAAATGTGGATGCGTGAGTCACAACGGAACGTGTAGAGTGACTGTTATTTAATCCATACATTGCACACTTTGTTTGTTACCAAACGTTTACGTTAGCGATCAAATTTTCCAAACTTTAGGTAAAAAATGTCAGCGCCACGCCAGCCGACTTATAAGTCATAGAAGAGCCCCTTGTGAAGATTGTCACATTTATCGAACTCATTACTACTAACATTTCAGAATACTGCTTGAATTTTTGAAGAGTAATTAGACAATTGATCCGATATTACCGTTTGAACGCATTGTTCTAATTGGAGAATTCACAAGGGAAGTTTACAGTTTCTTGCTATAATTTCCACCAAGCGAATGAGCATGTTATGTAGAACTGAAATGTCTTAGAAGCACTGTACAGCTGTTTCATTCTTGTTAGGAATCATCAGCAGTGCATATCCTTCGACTCGCATCGGGGTTCAAACCTACGACGGAGGGAGTAGTAAAACGCCTGCCTTCTACTCCCTTGGTGACAGGTTCGAACCCCGATGCGTGTCGCATGATATGCACTACTGATGATTCCCAACAAGAATGAAACAGCTCTACAGTGCTTCTGAGACACTTCAGCACAAGATAACATGTTCATTCGCTTGATAAAAATTGTAATATAAAAGAAATTAAATCTCCCACAAAACACTTTAACAAATAAATTACAGTTTCATTATAACGCCCTTCAATTGGGGCACTATATTCACTATCCACTTCACTTTGGGGCGGTGTCCACTCATAAGTCCGACAATCTATCTTACACAGACGGGACTGCATTTTGTTTGAATGTGTACACGCATGTTTCGGAATAACACCTGGGCGACTGAACACATGCGTGTGAGACAG
>JAOXNU020055957.1:7155-20710 GCA_028565955.2 Melanoides tuberculata | reverse complement strand
CGCTTAACTCATGATTTTGCATTAGTTCTAAGTATAAATCGGCTCGCTCGGTAATTACAACGCGAAACTGAAAGTACACTTGTGATACAAGAGCATGCTGCCCTACAATATAATGATAAAGTCGAGAGAATGTCCCGTCTCTTTAGAAACAGGAATGTGCATTACAACGGCAGACCTGATTCCTATGTTCTACGTGATAACACACCAATCAATTCACCTAATTCCGTTGCTGAAGCGTTTAATGTCTTTTTCTCTGACTCCCTCATAATCGATAACTCGGCATACCAACATAGTCTCTCCATTACATCTTCCACTTCTGGAGAACTTTCGAATGTAGTATATAATCTTGATGAAGTTGTTCACGCTTTATCCTCATTCAAGACGAACTTTCATCCAAGACCCGGCAGACTAACGCCGGTCTTATTTATTTTAGGTGGCCCGGATATGCTCCTTTTTCTTTTAAGGTTGTTTAACTTGTCGATGACAAAAGGTATTTTCCCATCTGAATGGAAAATATCCACTATAATCCCGTATGATGTAAAAGGTGCCTTAAATGACATTGCTAATTATCGTCCAATAAACCATACTCCGATTGCCTCCAGAATAATGGAGCAAACTATCAAGAGTCGTCCATCGCAATTTTTAGTATCCAATAACCTATTACATGAAAGGCAGCATGGTTTTATTGAAACGCAACCTTTGCTTAACCTCGCCTTTGGACTTTCTTAACTTTGTCATTGAAGCTGCTGATAACAGGAAAGCTCCTAGTGTTCTTTTACTCGACATGTCTGAAGCCTTTGGTCGTGTCTCTCATGCACGACTACTAGCTAAGTTACCTACATTTGAAATCAGAGGCCCTCTGCCCGCTTGGCTATCTTCTTACTTATCCAATAGGACACAGGTTGTAAACATAAACAGATACCTCTCACAGCCACGCCCAGTGACTAGTGGGGTGATTCAAGATAGTGTTCTGCGGCCACTTGTGTTCCATAATTATGTTAACCATATCTTCCCGATTATTAATTATGGCACGCCATATCCATTTGCCGATTATATTAAGATAGTCTACACCCTCCAACCACATTCATCTGAAACGATTCTGTCAAACATTAATAGCGACCTGCAAGCCATTAATTTATGGTGCAGCAATTGGTGTATGACCTTTTCGTCATCCAAAAGTTCTTTCCTCACTTATAGATGTAATATCACTCCAGGATCAATAGTACTGTGGTTCTTTAATTCAATCAAACCCCGTCGTTAGAGACCTCGGTCTACACTGCTCAGCTACGTTCACCTTTACTGAACAGGTTATTTACCTTGTATCGAAAACTCATAAATGTATAGGCCTTATTCACAAATCCCTTAGATTGCGAGCTAGAAAATTATTTGTCTATAAATCTCATATCACGTCACAGCTTGAATATTATTCAATCGTATTCAGTACGATGAACATGGCTAAGAGAGTGGCAATCGAAAAGGTTCAACGTGCATTTACTAGGCAAATCATGGGCTGCTCTTTCCCCTTCAGTTATAAAGAACGGTGTGAATTACTCAAACTTGTACCCTTATGGCTACGACGCATCAGACTGAATCTTTGCTTTCTATTCAACCTAGTCCATCATGAGGTCCATATTGTGTCCAATGTGCTCACACTTATCTCCCAGCAGCACTACTCTTTTCGCAACAAGGAGTTCACAATTCCAAATCTACGCTGTAAACATAGGTGAAGATCCCAATTCTTTCTCTATGTATATTCTAGATTGTGGAACAAACTGCCAGAGCGCATCCGATCCTGTGAATCCCTTTCACAATTCA
This sequence comes from Melanoides tuberculata, assembly GCA_028565955.2. Lineage (NCBI taxonomy): Eukaryota > Metazoa > Mollusca > Gastropoda > Thiaridae > Melanoides > Melanoides tuberculata. Next base: position 18,895 of record JAOXNU020055957.1, on the reverse strand, counting down.
AATGGGCTCTCAGGGAACACATACGGGTTAAGGAACTTATTACACTTACTAGTTCTCAAATAATGGTCGAGGGTGCCTACGAAATGGGCCCCTTTTTCTGAAAATGTTTAGCTATCGGATGCAGCACTTTACCCCCTTCCACAACTATACACCATAGGTACACACATAAATGTCTTGATATTACATGACGTTTGGTTTACAATAATTATCCTTTAATATCTGGTAGTTTCTCACAACCTCCAGTTGGGATAACTCCTAGACTGCCGGTCTCTTTGTGCCATCTTGTTTTCAGATCAGGTTTCCAGACAATTTGAGCAGCAAGATATAAAAAGCGTCACGTACTACTCTATTTTGCGATTTCAATGTCTACACTCACTATAGATAGTGATTGCATGAAAAAAAAGAAGAAACCATGTTACCACTAATCTTGTTGTATTGTTACGCAAAGCGTTGTTGCTAGGTTGACGCCATATTTGACTCGCATTTCGTAAGTCTCCTGGATGGCTTACTGGGCTTCTGGCTTAAGCTCTCTTCATTTTCATCTGTCTTCAGCTTTGCCTACACGGCCCCGCATCGTGAAGTAGACCGTCCCAGTGAGTTCCATTACAGTATTGAAAATTTGCAATATTGCAATTGTACAATGCCGCTCACAGAACAACTCAACTTTCCATTTAAAATTTTGAAACTATCAATGTTTTGCTGCTTGAAGATGTATGGCCAATCCCATTACCTTTAATCTTGTATCTCTTCCGATCCGTTACGTGTTTCCCTCATTTGACTTGTGACCTTGAGACGTATTCCCGCGCGTACTGTAGCCGTAACAACACGAAATCAACACTTGATCTTGCTACATGCATGCGTTTCGCTATTAAATCGAGAAAAAGAGCTATTATTATTATTATTATTATTATTATTATTATTATTATAGTGAATTCAGCATTTGGCTTCTAAATGGAAAACACTGGGCATTTTGATTAAGAATCTCTGATCACCAGTGCATAGTATTTTTGAAGAAATAGTCCAGAGTAATCCACATGTACACGCTGCCACGGTTCACATGACATAAGCCAGGGTGTCCGTCTAGAGGGATGACAAAGAGCTTTATGTTGACAACCATTGCATTCTGAAGCAGTTTGTTGGATATCACTATCAGTTTCTAGCCACCAGGACAAACATCTGGCCAGGGATTTCATTTTCTCTATTCCAAGATTTCCTGAATGTAAGTCTATCAAAATTGTCAACTTGAATGTTGGTGGAATCACAATACGATTCTTAACACAATAATATTTCAGACGTCACTCCTGAATCATCACGTTTTAGATAAAATTGCGGAAACTTCCTTGTAGATGCAGACCAACTTCGTTTGTTTCCAGCAATAACAAAACCAAAGTATTTCCGAGTATCGTTAATCAAAATAGAACGACGAATCGGGAGTGGTTGTGCAAGCAAACAATTAATTTCAGTACTGTCCGACTTAGATGAGGAAAGTGAAAGGAAATCACCATCTGGTATTTGTTTAGCACTCCGATGATCAATAGTGCAGTCATAAGCATTGAGAGCGATACTCCATGTTTGCACCATGGCTGTTGAGGATTCAGCAAGAGAACTGGTAGGATCGTATATAACTTTAAGAGTCTCATGGTCAGTAATAAATGTGAACTGCAGTCCAAAAAGATATTTGTGCAATCGAGAAACAGCCCAGTATATTGCAAGAGCTTCTTGATGAGTCTGAGCATATCCCTTTAGTCGGTGCATATCAGGGCGGAATCCAGAAGCAGAAAGGTGATAACTTGTGCATTCGGATACTTTGACACGGATAGCACATTTTTGTGGATTGATGCGAACATTGACCCGGCTGAATCGTTTAAGTACTGCTATAAGTCGGTCGTCGCATTTATCCTTATCTAGAGCATGTATTATTATATCATCCTGATAATTTTCAACACTTTGTAAACCAGCCGCAATTGAATTCATGGTGTCTTGGAAAATGGCTGGAGATACACTCATACCAAAGGGTAGAAATCGATAGCGGTAGAAACCAAAGGGTGTACTGATAGTAGTTAATTCGGAACATGAATCGTCAAGAGGTATTTGAAGATATGCATATTTTAAGTCAGTCTTTGGAAAGAATCCCGAGCTATGAAGTATGGCTCCTGGTTCCTCAATTGTACAACTGCGTTTAAGTAGCCTAGGATTCAATGTTGCACGGTGGTCCCCACAAATTCAAGGAGTTTGACCATCTTGTTTGAGAGGAGTAACAATAGGTGAATCCAAATGGGATGTTTGAACAGGAACAATGGTGCCAGAATTACAAAGAAAATTGAGAAATTTTTGAACAGGTTCTCCTGAGTCGTATTATACAAGACGCGTTTCATAAAAATAGGATCACCACGAACTTCAAGATGCACCGCTGGAATCCGCATACCACCAGAGGCCATTGAACACTAACGAATCAAATCTCGAATTTTGTCATCGGAATCAGAATGTGTCGGCAAAGAAAGTGTACCTCATAAAGCTTTCAAAACATTCAAGCCAAGAATTGACGGACCGTTCATGGTTACAAAAAACTTACAGTTTATTAATTCAGAATTCTAGCTAAGCAATGGTAATATGCAACGCCCGGAAAGTGGTTTTGAATGACCAGTATTACCACGAATAGTTATGGAAATGAGTGACGGCTTAAATGAAGAATACAAAGGTTCTACAACTGACTTCGGTATAAGAGACTCAACACTACCAGTATCGATAATAAAAGTATGGGAATTGTCATTACTAAACCGGCCATTGCGACGGAGATGATTAGTCGATCGTCTGTCCACGGAAACATTAAGTGAGCATATGTCTTCATGAATGTCTGATTTTACAGGAAAAGCAACCAGTTTACATGAATTAGAAGAACGGCAGACATTCTGAATATATCCAATTTTCCCTAACTGGAAACATTTATCATTTCGGTGTGGACACATATGATGAGAATGTAATTTGCCACAAAAAGCACATTTTCCAACCGTTCTTTGACCAGTACTTTTGCATTTTGCTTTAAAATGCACTGATGCCTGCGATGTTGCATTATCAACTTGGAGGGAGTATGTAACTGTTGAGAAGTTCTCCTTATGATACTTCCAAACAAAACATTTTGATCAACAGAGATTGGATGAGTCTTCATTATTTCACTAACATCTCGATGCTATTCACAGATGGTTTAAATAGAAATGAACAAAAGATTGCGCACTAACAGGAGTTGACGGTAGACATCAGGCAAATTGATCCCTGCAATTAGACGGTCACGGAGGTGGACATCAAGCTGATCGCCAAAAGCACACCGTGAAGTCTGTGTCTGCAACTGAAGAAGAAAGTCTCCTATGGATTGATTGGGCTGACGTTTGAGGAGACTGAATTTTGCGCTTTCAGCAATTTCAAAGTTCTTCGGCATAATGTGAGCGAGAAGGATGCTCTTTAATTTCGCATACGACTTTCTTGTCGCGCTTCATGGAATGACAAATTTTTCATTAAAGCGTACGCCTCCTTTCCGACTGCGTCGAAAAATGAGCAGTTTTCACGTCATCCGTAATATCTCCTTTTGTAACAGATCATAATTCAAATCTTTCCAGATAATCTTCAATATCTCTGGATAAAGAATTATTATCTAGAATTTCACAATTATTAGAATTAAACGACATGATGCTGAACGCGACACCACTTGTAGTGATCAGTATGGAATTAAGACCCAAGGAAAAACTGCAAGTAAGCAGACGGTAATTGTAATTGAATTACGCGCAGAAGTGTACTGTGACATTAGGTGATCTTCATTATGTGCAATCTGCACACCCATACAATTTATCAACAATAACCCGTATGAAGTACTTATACGCTGTTTTGAACAACGATGGAATATGAAACAATCAACCTCGGCCATATGCTTGAAGTTACGATCCAGTTTTCAGTGTGTTACTTTGAATGCTTGACTGCAAAATCCAAAATCCGAATTAAGTGCACAATAGTTTATTAAATCCAATTCGCATTATTAAATTACACAACACCAATTCACACAAAATTCAATCTAACTTATATAGACGGGAACAAATGAAATGTGACAACAGCCAAAATGTGAGCACTCTCTCCATTACTACCGATTCACATGATCGAGGGAAGGCACACGGTTGTTTCTTGTATGAACACTGATTGTTTCTCAGCAAGTGCTACATTAGTTTGAAAATTCTCACAAATTTATTTCACGCCATCAATGACCCCAGTCCAGTTCACGCAATCCGCTCACGCGTACTTCACCACTCCGGTCTACCCAAACGAATCCACGAGCCACTTGTAGTTTGTTCGCTTTGCGCAAGTAGCGAATCAACATGAAGTGATAGCTTGCATCGTCCGACTAGTTTGTTGTAGTACACCGCACGACAGACCTTGTTGGCTTTGCATCTCAAATTGATGATTGAGATAAGAAATGTGCATATCAGGAGTACGAGGTGGTTATTCATAACAACTGTTGTTCAGCGTAGAGCATTTTTTGTTTCCTCGGAGCCTTGTTAATGATGATGACAAAGGTTTGAAACAATCGTCGTTTGTGAGAATACTTTCCCATAAAAGCACTGGTTGAAATTTACAGAATACTTTAAAATGAGTTGATCAAATGGCTTTCGTTTGAACAGCATTAATAGGCAAGCGAAATCAAAGTGAATATAAAGTGAGCAGGATTTATAAACGACGTATCACGATATCATTACAAGCGTATAACCAAGGAACTGGAATTAATTTTTACCAATCAAATCGGGTGCGTTAATTCGCAGTCACGTAATAATTTTGTGACGACAAGTTTGTGTTGCTTGTAAGGGAGAACGAAATATGCGTTTTACTGTTATGATCGATTATTGATCATGGTAGTACGAATGGTTTTAATCATTTTAATTATACACACAACGCTGCTTTTGAAATGTCTAATGCAATTGCTTTGTCCGTTACAAATATTTGACATGTAGTTGTTTTGTTCCCTATTGATGAAGAGAGTTTGTACTGGACGTCAAATGCCCATTCAGGATTCGTCACACGTGCCGATTCAACTCAGTGATGGCAGTGACGGAACAGTGGTGAGCACTCTCGTTGCACAATTGGTGGAAAAGGAACAGGTAATGCAGAGGCAATTGGATCTAACGTCGTATGCTTGGTCCCTTCATCAATTGGATACGAGGAAAATAAGCGTGGAATATTTTCAACGATTCGAAGAGTTGGAATGCGCATTCATAAACCACCGCTGTGCACTAAATATATCATTAAGATTAATTCACAGTACGATGGCCGAAAGTCAATCATGACACTGGAACACAGGCATTCTGTTCTGATCAAACGATGGTTAGCTAGACCGGTGATTATAGTCCTAATTAGAGCGGGCTATGTCCAGTGATTTCCTTTCTTCTTGCGAACCAAACATGCCACAAATTGTTAACTTCAATAATATTTCAATCTGGTCAAATCTTTCATATGCGATTGTATTGCTTTAAAAATGAATCAATTGAAACTTAGATTTTCTCACATCTTACGATTCGATTCTATAAATGCGCACGTTACATATAATAACGGGATAATATTGATGTACATTTGTGAAGGAACTGAATAAATTTCTCAAATTTTCCGCTTTATACTTTGTGAGGCAACAATTGTGTTTGATTACTAACCGATTGTTCCACGAAAATTCTGAACCTTACACGTCCACCTTCGTTGGATTTTCTCAATAATGGAATTTTAAGTAGCATGCGCCAAACAAGCTGGATACTCTTCGGTCAAAACTTGTAAAACTTGGGAAAACTTGATAGCAGTCACTAGAATGAGGTTCTTTCTTGTAGCTCGGGTGTGGTAGCTTGTTTTTGTTGCCTCGTTCAACGGACTGAGAAATTGGATTGCAAATGTTTAATCAACAGCAAGGTGACAACTTCAGTGGCCATGGTGGCGATTGTCTACGATTTCCTTATATAGGTACTCGAGCGCCTAACGGTCGTTTACGTCTTCCTTGACCTTCAGATCGTCGTGAGATGTGTGGCGGGTCGAGTTAGATATATCTGGTTACCGTCATTCATCTCTTTGTGATCGTTCGTGTAGTCGTAATTCTTTGTTATTTCTGCTCATTGGTCCTTTCTCTGCATTAAGGCGTAGATGTGATCCAGATCAATATGTCTGCTGACCGAGATTTTTCTTGAGTGTGTTGTTTTGGCTCGATAGATGACCTGCACGTTGTTTTAGTTGAATTTGTGTTGTTTTCGGTCTTGATGAATGAAAAGTGTCAATAATGCGTCGTGCCTTTTGATTACCAGTCGGTATTTATGGACACGGGCTGCTACATGTTTTCCCGTTTGTTCTTCTTGTTTCTTGACAATCTTGTATACGACGTTTGTTCTTTCCTGGGCGCTAAATTGTTCTTTGGGTTTCGAATGGATTCTGCGTATGGTGGTAGCGGGTTTGTAAGTCAGCTCGATTTTCAGTTATTGTTACAGTCCGTGCGTCATTTTAGATGCATTTTTGATGTAATGCATATATATCTATATGTTTCTTTAGTCCCTTGGTCGTTGTTTGTTCTGGTTGTCTTCTGCCAATAGCTCATTTACACAAACCATTTCGAATACAGGTCTTTGTGAGTCACCTTTCTTCTCTCATTCTTGACGCTTCTGTGCTGCAGACGGAGTTCGTCTTTTTAGCATCGTTCGTGTTGTGATTGAGCCCCTTAGATAACAAGTTTTATTCTATCGTGTTAAGCGGCTTGGAGAGGTCCTTCCTCCACGAATCGAATCGTTCAACCTCTCAAACTTGCGTCAGTTTCTTTAGTTACTTCTTTCTTTTGCTATTAGAGACTCACTTTTATACGATTGTTTCCAGTTTAGGCAGTTTGTCGTTCCTTACAGCATGCATGCGTTTCTCACGTTTTTTGTTAATAACAACCATGTATTTCTGCAACCGACGATGTGCGTCTGTGATTATTAGGCGCATTATTTGCATTTTAAACTTTATTGTGATTTCCTACGGCTTTGGGGTGATTGATGGGTTGGCGGTGACGTACACTGGGGGGAAGGATATTTTATATTCAGCATTCGGGGAAGAAGTAAAGTTGTTTGTGAGTGAACGCTTCTGGAGAAGCGAAGATTTTGCACCTGCAAATGATCTTGAGCATGGAACGCTGGAAAATCGATGGCAGTGTAGGTGATGGTAACCAGATTTATTCGACACAAAATTCCAGAATCTTTTTATTCTATGAGGCATATTTAGCAACGGATCACGCCAAGGCCGTTAGCGTTCTTTGTAACGCTGTATGTGGCGTGTGCTCTGTTGTTATGATTCGAACATAAGGAAGAAAGCAAGCTTATTTTTAATGACTCATCTGCAGACTGTTGGATTGTAGTTTATACCACAAGTAATGAGAGAAGGGACGCTGTTATATTGGCAGGCGTATAAGCGGTTTGGTAGAATAACTGGGTATGGATGACGTCAGAGTGTGGTGGACTTCATAACCGATGTACTCGAAACTAATCATTACCCGGACAGATTTATCGAACGTAATATAGATGAAAATAGATAGAAGTTGCCAGCATTTGCCGCAGAAAAGAAGGAAATTACATAGGTCGTTCTTTCAAAGGTGACGCGAAATCCCAAATTTTAATGCGTCGACTAAACAAGCCAATTAAGAGCTCGTTCAATGCCGCAAAACTGAGATGTTCCTTCGAGGCCTCTCCTCTGATAACGATAAGAACAAAAATAGTTTGCTAAAGCTGACCGCATCCATGGTTATTTATTCATTCAGATGCGCTTGTGACGTCATTTATGTCGGTCGAACGGCTAGGCGTCTGTCCACTAGCATAAAGAAACACCAAGCCCGCTGGCTTAGTGATGGCGGATCGGAATCGATCATAAGTGCTATCGTCCAACACTTAATAGACACGGGTCACCACGTAAATCTGAGCGAAGCTTTTCAAATTATCTAATCAGTGCCCTCTTAATAATTGTTAACACCTGTGTCTACGTACACTTGCCATGGCCGAAGACATCGGAATCAAACACTTACGCTCCCAATGGTACACACAGAAATGCCTAGTTCCTAAGCCATCCCTGGATCACACCCATTTAACATCACGCTGATCGATGTCACATTGATCATACTTCATCTTTGATCTGACTGGACTCACATGTATAACGCTTGCGCCTTTACACAATCAGTTGCCCTGAGCCAATCTCTGAAACCCCCGAGAATTTCCGTCACATTTAATGGCAATAATAAAACTAAGGAAAACAACTGTTTGCCCTATCTATTTGTTCTAAATAAATCATATCGCTATGGGATACTGCTGGCGAGGTTGTTTTGAAGATAGTTCTCATGAGAAATGAGCGTGGACTGTGACCACGAACTGGTTCGTCATCGCACAATGCTATGCATTAACTAAACTCAAAGGTGGACATCGTGAGATGTGAAAGCGTTTGTATAACTTATTAGCATTTTAATTGCGTTAACAGAGAAATCACCAGTGCCTTCAAAGTCTCCCGAACCCGACACGCACCAGTCCCATAATCGAAGTTTAATGGTTACAGTAATAAAATCTGTTTGAGATGAAACAATCATGGCAGTACAGAGACGTTGGATTTTGCTGGAATCCATTGCATTCAGGAAGTCTGCATGCCTATTAAATCAGCAGGTAGATTCAACGTCGAGAACAAAACTATGAAACGCCAGCTGATCAAGAATTTGAGGCAGGACTGAGAGCAAAGGTGGATTTTCAAGGTTAAAGAAATGGAGAAGGCTGCAGCAATTGGCCAAAAGGGCAAAAGTGTTCGTTCAATCAGGAATATGGATCCAAAGGGCTGTGCTTAATGAAACAATGAGGGACGGTGCTCTGATTCATTATCGACCCGTCCATTGGAGCGGTGAATAGAAAGTTTTGACAGTCAGTTCAGCTGGTCAAATATCACAGAACAGTTAGCACATAGTCCTATGCGTAGACAGTCAAGTATGAACACCTATCTATCAAAGGTGTGTGAAGTACAAAATGAGATCTTATATCTAATGGTGTATAAGACAGCAGTCCAGATGGGTTATCGCCATAAGTCCTCAAAGACTGTGGGAATGTTTTGGCTGCGAAGTTAACGATGCAAGACAATCGTGATCTCGGGCTTCACAAGGTGGGTGGGTAGGTTGCACAGGGTCATTAGCTTGTGAGCATTGCATCCAGGTTGCTCGCAGGTACGATATTCCACCCGACTCTCAGGTGCACGGGAGGACACTACCCGAGAAAACCAAGCAGATTTCAAACCGTGGCGAAATGGCGTCGACCAAATAATCATATCAAAAGTATGAGGGCATCGCCACACATACCGGCGATCAACTGTCATTTTCTCTCTTGGTTAAACGGTATTCGACTCAGTAGACACTAAAAACTTTTGAAACTGTATTTTTCAGAATTGGTTTTCAAATAGATCCACAAACATTCTTCGTTCTGTTTATATGGAAACCTGTAGTTGCGTTCAAGCCTATGGTGATCTTTCATCTGAGTTGACCAAGCGAAGTGGTGCTCGTTAAGGTAGCCCTCTTTTCCCATTTCTGTTTAGCTTCGTGATAAAGAGCATCCTTAACACATACCGGCGGGCTTCAGAGGAACGTGGTATGGAGGTGCATCCGGGTAGTAGGTTCACTGATCTAGAAAACGTGAATAAAGATGTAGATAGGGTTCAAAAGTATTTAGAAGAACTTCGCAAGAACGCGGATGATTATGGGATGCGCTTTGCACCTTCGTAGTGCAAATCGCTTGTCCAGAACGGCATGGGCATGGTGCCGAACGTCGTGATTATGGTTGAGCCAGTAGATTTGGTAGATGGATTTAATTATTTTGGTAGTTATGTGACACCCAGTAAATCCATGACAGATGAAGCGTAGACTAGAATTCAAAAGGCTTGTTTGGCGCTCGCAAATCTGAGTCCTTTTTTGCGTTGACGAGTCATCTATTTGACGGGCAAGGACCAGTTTTACTCAGTTTAAATCCGTCCGTTCTTCTCTACGGAGGATGGACATGGCTTTTGCGTGCCGAGGATCTAAGTCGGTTGATGGTGTTTGATCACCGTTGCACGAGTTTGATGAGAAACCGGATAAGCAATGCTGAGATTTGGCGCACGTTGTTAGGTACTGGTATGTTCGGCCATGGATCAGATAATTTATCGACAACGGCTGCCTTGGTTAGGAAATTTACTGTGCATGCACCTGGTTATACGAACTCGATGCACGCTGTTCACCGAAGCAGAGTGTGGGTACAAAAGGAACGTGGTGGTCATTCATTGAGGTGGCAAAAATGAATGCAAGCTCTGACAGGCTGGCTGAGCCAGTTGCGTGGGACTAGACTTCGTGGTTCGCATCCAGATTATGTTGTGACTGCATGGCTGGAAACGCTAGTTTAGGTGACCGTGTGTGACGGATGATAACGTTGGTATATTACTCCCTTTACCTCAAACAGCATTTATCGTAGACATGCGTTGCCTATTTAAATTGCATTTTATTCTCTTATTTGATATTTAGTTTTACTGGTGAAAGACAGGAACCGAAACCGCAGTGCTCTGTCACTTGATTCGTGGTCCTTAGAAAGTTGTAGGATAAGCGACCCTGTCACGTCGTCTTGTAGCGTGTTCATATTCGTTATGCTTACGATCGAGTCCATCATGAAGCGGCCACGCGATCCACTTGATGATACACCGAATTGATGATTTTTCTTGGACCAGTGGCTCGGTAAATGTATGAATAGTGGATAGGATAAGTGAATGAATAACGTAGTGTTTAAGAAGTGTTGAGGGGAACTCATAAATGGTGTAATATGCTGAAACTATAGAGCTCAGCGACATGGATATAGTCCGGAAAAGCTATCGGTTTTTGAACGGTTCAAACGCTCGTGTCGGTGATACATGCTAGAGGTTGGCGTATTGTCGAGCTCCGTGGCGAAGGGAACAGAGCAGTGTCAGCCTGCTTGAACAAGAATGCTTATGTGGTGTTTTTCGTAGAGCTGTTAGATGTGGAAGCAAGCCATCAGCATATGGCAAAATGAAAGTGCACATTGTCCATTCTGAATGTTTCTGTGTCTTTCATCTACGCTACAGTAATGCGGTTGGCTTTTGTTGTTCCATGTGGCTCGTGAGACGATTGACCTAGTTGGTATACTCAAACGTTATTGGACAAGCGGGTGATACCAGCTGGGTAGATAGATCCAGAGTGGCACCGTAGAAAATGTCGCTCGGAAATTCCGTATCAAAATGCATCTTTGCCCATTGGCACCGAATTAAAGAAAAGGCCCGACTGAATATTTCGCTGTTTATATGAAAGTACACGTAAAGTGAAGTTACTAGGTTCGTAATGACTCGAAGGCTTGGATACGAAATGAACTTAGTTTAGTGAGTGTTGAACTATATATTCAGAGATGAAAGCTCCATACTTATTCACTTCTAATTCATATAAACTGCTGTGAAAAATTTTGTTCCTTTTGGACATCTGAGAATTCGTGATACGTATGCAGACAGCTAAAGCGCGTCTACATTACAACGATTGGTTCAATTGTAACCGTATAGTCCTAAGAGGTTCTGTTGAGTAACCAATGGAAATAAGCAATTAAGAATTGACCACACGGGTGAAAGTCAAGTGAAAATATTTAAAAGTGTACAAATCAACAAGATGATCACACAACATCATCGCAAACAGTTCAAGACCACACAGAGCAATGAATAT
>JAOXNU020054854.1:0-11357 GCA_028565955.2 Melanoides tuberculata | reverse complement strand
GAATGAAACTTGGCATGCATATAGGAGATACATTGGTCTTGTTTGTTGCATAATGTTTGCACATCTTACAAAGGTCAAAGGTCATCAGGGGCCATAAATCATGGCAAGTTCGTCATTTAGCCGTCCGGCTTTCTTGTTCATTTCTTTAAATTCTTTTTCATCTTCATTTGCTTCAGCCTTTCTTTTACAAAATTTTGGTACAAGTGCCGAAGTCAGCGAAGGTAACCTAATGCAGTATTGTTCCTAGGCGTGCACAGCAATAGGTCAAAATGTCTTGCTCCTTACAGCTTAATAGGACATGATGTCCTGACTCAGATTTTCAATTGTCAGAGTATAGAAACTTTATGTACTTAACTTAAATGTCAAACTATGAGTATTTGTTCATACTCATAGTTTGACATTTAAGTACATAAAGTTTCTTTACAAAAAGAATGCATTCTCACTAAATGAAAACATAAAATTTAGAATTGTCAGTTTGTTTGGTTTATTTATTTTATCTGTCTGCAATATTTCCAACCTCTTTCCCTTTCTTCCTCTTTTCATCTATCCCTCTCAAACAGTGACATTCACAGAGACACTTGCATTCAAAATCATTAGTCACAGAACTTAAAAAGAGTGGGAGTTCCTTGCTTTCAAGTTAGACGATGATTTGGTGTCCGCGTTCTTGTACACAGTGCACGTTATCATGTTATCTTTGTATTCAAGCCAGTCAAATTCTTTCAACCAAACCTGTCAGAATTCTTTGTGTATTTATTATTATTAACTTGCAAAGCAAGGTGAGTCTATGTTCTGATGCATTGCGTTTGGATTTGTTGGCGTGGGCGTGGGCGTGCTGGTCCAAAACTTTAACGTTTAACTTTTCTCAAAGACTTAATCTGGGCATGCATTTTTCAGCCACTCTGTGAATGTATCAATGAAACTGGGCATGCATATAGGAGACACATTGGTCTTGTTAAATGTATGAATAACTGGGCATGCATGTAGAAAACACATTGGTCTTGTTTGTTGATTAATGCTTGTGCATCTTACTGAGATCAAAGGTCATTGGGGGCCATAATTCATGGCAAGTTCGTCATTTAGCCATCCGGCTTTCTTGTTATTTGCAGTACAGATTTATTTTTGACGAACTTGCGAAGCATTGCATTGGCATTCGTCCATCGGCGTTGGTGTGCAGGTCCAAATCTTAAACGTTTAACTTTTCTCCGAGACTAATAACCACAGAATCTTGAAACTTGGTATGATGGTAGTATGTGATGAGGGATTTCCAAAAATGCATACTTTGGTTATCTCTCGCAAAGGTCAGAGGGCATAAGGGGACATAATTAGTGCAAAAAAGGCCCTAAGACTTTAACATTGCACTTTTCTCAGACACTATTGATCACAGAAACTTGAAACTTGGCACAGTGGTAGTATGTGATGGGGCTTCCCAAAAATGTATGTATTGGTTACCTTTCATGGAGGTCGGAGGTCATCAGGGGCCATAAGTCATGCAAAAATCAGGATTTTTGCCGAAAAACACACTTTTTTCAGCCACTATGGTGAATGTATGAATGAAACGGCATGATGTAGGAGACACATTAGTCTTGTTTGTTGCATGTTTGTGCATCTTACAAGGTCAAAGGTCATCAGGGGCCATAATTTATGGCAAGTTCTTCATTTAGCCATCCAGCTTTCTTGTTCATTTTCTTTGCATTAGGTGATCAAGGTTTTCTTGAAGCTGTCAGTGGTCTCTAGTTCCCCACCCCTACCCTGCTATTTTACAGAACTGTGCTCTTGCTGTCAAATCATCATTTTCCTATTTTTTAGTTAACCAGAAACTATCATTGTTTTATTGTCTTTTTTTTTTTTACCAGAATCATGACAGCGATGACGACTACAGAGACCCATGCTACACTCCATCTGTAGTGGACGACAGCAGCACTGACAGTGATGGATCCAACACATCCATGGAGTATCCTTATCTGTCCCAGAGCATCCACAGACATGCAGAGACAGCTGAGCCTGTGAGCTCTACATCAGTGTCCACCTCCACAATCCAAGATGGAATTGATGGGCTCATCACAAATGCTTCCAAGGGGAAAGCAAGCACAAAGGTACATTTCTGTATATTTTGTGGAATCGGCCAGACAAGACTTGAGAGACATTTGTTAGCGAAACACAAAGATGAGAAGAACTTGGTGGCATACCTTAATGCAAGCAAGCAGGATAAGAAGAAGGAACTAGAGAAATTGCGTTATGGTGGCGACTACCAGCACAACAAGAAAGTGCTAGAAGAAAAAAGTGGTACTTTAGTTGTGAGGCGTCGAAAACGCCAGGCGGTTTCTTGTGATAATTTTACACATTGCCCATTCTGCTTTGGTTATTTCCAGACAAAAGATCTTTATCGACACAAATGTGAGAGAAAGGATACTGGGACACGAAGGGATCTAGTGAAGAAAGGAAGACTTTTGATTCCTGAGGATGCTAATGATCTTCAAGAGCAGGATGGGAAGTTGAGAGAAATTTTTGGTTCCATGCAGGGAGACCGTGTTAGCTTGGCTGCAAAAAATGACCCTCTTATTCGATGTATCGGCAGGAAGGAAGCAAAGAAAAATGCATTTGATAGAGATCGTCACAACCAAATAAGAAACAAACTCCGAGAAATGGGACGCTTGCTTCTCAAAGTCCGTGAAATCTCCAAGCAGGAAAATGGGCAACTCAAAGACTTCATCACTCCTGCAGGGTTTCAGCTGATAGTTGATGCAACAAAGCAGGTAGCAGGTTATGATGACGAGACATGTGAGTTTCAAACACCAACCCTTGCTGTGAAGATTGGTCACACAATCAAACTCTGTGCAGATATTCTAGAGGCTCAAGCAATTGAACAGAATGATGAGGTGCTTGAGACTGCCGCCAAAGGCTACTTAAAGCTGCACACCCTCAGATGGCAAGAGGAGATCTCTGCCCATGCGTATAGATCACTGTACAGAAAAAAGAAAGGAAAAGTAAAGCGCATTCCTCTTTCCAAAGATGTAGCTACGCTTGCAAAGTATTTGAAGGACAAAGCTGAAGATGCTTTAGAACGTCTGCAGAAAAGTGAAGAAATTACCGATAAGGAAACTTGGATAGAACTTGCGGAGCTGACCTTGACCCAGATCATCTTGTTCAATCGGCGCAGACAGGGTGAGGCATCTAAAATGACACTTGATGATTTCAGAAATCAGCAGCACACCCAGGATTCAGATGTTGTAAACTCTCTCAGTGACTTTGAGAAGAAATTGTGTGAAGTACTCACCCGTGTTGAAATATACGGCAAGAGAGGGAGGATTGTACCTGTTCTGTTGACAGCAAGCATGAAGCAGGCAGTCGAATGTTTGCTAAAGTATAGAGAAGAGGCTGGAGTGAGCAGCACAAACAAGTTCATCTTTGCATGCACTCGCTATAACAGTGATGGTCACATCAGAGGGTCAGACACACTCAGGAAATTTGTTCAAGCTGCTAAACTTGAACACCCTGAATACATCACTTCAACAGGGCTCAGAAAGCAGGTGGCCACTCTGTCACAGATACTGAATTTGAAGGACAATGAACTTGATCTGTTGGCGCAGTATATGGGGCATGATGTAAGAGTGCATCGGGAACATTATCGGCTTCCATCTGACCTGATGCAGCTTGCCAAAGTGTCAAAACTTCTTCAAGCACTTGAAAAAGGATTGCTGCCAAGAAACAAGGGTCGGAATCTGGATGAAATACATATTGGGGAGGATGAAGAATGCAGTTCTGATGAAGAGCCAGGTTCGTAGTGTTTTGCATTGTTCGGTGATGGGAATTGGCTACCATAGAAAAAGGAGGAAACTAATAAGTGGAGGAGGGTTGGAGGGTGGGGAGGTGCTGGCGAAATCGAACAATTGCAACTTTGTGGGGTGGGGGTGGGGTGTGTTAAAAAAAATCTACAGAAGCCTGAACATTTTACATGGAAAATTTTGGCACTTCCATGGGTCTGTGGATAATTCCCATCACTGATTGTTCAGAGGAAGTTTTTTGCTTACAAAAATGTTTTTATAATTTGCTGATTTTCATATGACCAGAACTGGAAATTTTTAAGGTTGTTGGTTGTCATGTCATGTGGAAAGAAATAAGCAAATAAATTTAAAATAACACCACCAATTGTTGGAAGACCAATTACCAGTTTTTCTGCGTAATGTCATCAGTTGTAATGACCAACTCTGTAATTTAAAATCTTAGCAGCAAAAGCAGAAAACCTACTACAGACCTTTTGCCAGTGCAGCTCAGTGTTCCCCATTGACGCACAAATGTACGTTTTTACGCACAAAATTGTGAAAAGGATGCACAAATTTGAGAATCTGTGCATAACTGGCGACGCACGTTTTTTTAAGTGAGGATGCACATTTCTGGAGGCTTACTAGGCTTTCCCATCTCTAGCAGACGGCAGAGCAGACGACAGGAAGTCGGCAAACTGGAAAAGTCGTTTTGGTGGTTTCCCTTTGCAACACGCATGCGCATTGTGGCAACTTCAATGGCTGGCTTCTGCGGCTAGCGTTCGCATGTTTTCATCGGCAGAAGCTCAATAATCCAACCTCAGGAATGTGTGATAACTGCCCATTATGTATATATCTGCATTGCAGAGCAGGATAGTTGAAAATTGAGTTGCCGCAAAATGGCCCTCAGGACCCTCAAATTTTCAATTTGACCCCCCAAATTTTGGAAATGGGGGTCCAGGTGACCCTCACTTTTTTCAACCATGGGGAACACTGGTGCTACGTTTCAACATGATAGTGGTCATAATGCTTACAACTTAAGACAAAAAGGGTCTTTTATGTTTTCTTATTTCACATCTGTCATTATGATTGGTGACTTCACATTGTCCTGTCAGGCTCACAAATATAAGTACCAGAAATGATCTTATTAATGGAAAGTCTATTCTAAAGTTCCTAATTATCAGAAACAGAGACCTGTGTACGATTCACTTCATTTGATTATCATGTAAATCTTTTGCAGATTCTGAGAAGGGTAAACTGGGACCAAAGCATGAGAGTCATCAAGCTCAGGAGGAAGAAGAATTCAGCGATGAACCAGGTGCGAAAACTGCGCATTATATATGATGAAAATGTTCCTTTAAAATTTGATTTTTGTGAATTAACTATCCACACAAAAAAGTGAGATTGGGGTGGGTGGTGACTTGTGAAGGACAAAAAAAAAAAAAAAAAAAATGGTAGGCAGTCACTGAGTCAGAGCGGAAAATGCACGCCATACAACTTTTTAAACTGTATATGCAGTTGCAAGCCTTAGTGTGGCAGTTGTATAACTCTTTCAATTCAGGAACTAAAACTAATAGTTGTGAGGTAGAACTGCTGGAAGTGAGGATGAAATTTTCTTTTTCATTGCACCATCCAGTAATAATAATGTAAATAAATAATGTAAAGGCTGTGCCTTGCATTCTACCATGGTTCCAAGGGTTTGCACTCAGATTATTATTTTGGATTGCAGGGATAGAAATTAACTTTTTTTTCAAGAGGGCCGACGGGTCCCCTGATAAAAATATTTGAGGGCCCACGAGGAACTTTGAGGGCCAAAAATGTACTTGTGTAAAAAGTAAAGAAATTACAGTTTTCTTTGGAAAATCACAAGGATGTACATTAACACAAAATTCCAAGTTTTCATACAGCTTTTTCTTTTTTTTTTTTAATCATGTTATAAATAGCGGAATATTGCAGATTTGTAGCCGCATGTTTTGTAAACACTGAGGTATCGAACTTAAAGAACCTTCTCTAAAGCAACCCTAATAGGACTACAGAATACTAAAGTTTGACAGTGAGTTATTTTTTGTGCCAAACGCGAAACTGTGTAATAAAGCAGGTTGGTAACAGCAGATGGACTTTTTTCCCGGGCCAGCCGGGCCCGCTTACTTTCAACTTTCCGGGCCCGAACAAAGCCTTCCGAGTATTTGGCCCTGGGGCCCCAAGAATTTCTAACCCTGGATTGCCATATTTATTTTAATTTAATGTATAAAAGAAAAAAGTTGCACCTATGAACACATACATTTACATTTTTTTTTCAAGTTGTAGTGTGTCAGTTTAATTTTGGGATTATGGATCAATGATCAAACCTGTTAGCTCTAATTGCAGGGATGGATTTTGGTTCACTTCCTGCACCATTAGTATACTAATATATTATTAATATTGATCCATCAAAAAGTCAGCAGTGTGTCTACGGATGCATGGAGTTTTCTGTTTTCTACAGTCTCTTGTCCTATTATTTTGACCTTTGAGTTTGACCCATAAAAATCACAAACTGAGGATTTCTTTACCCATGTAGATTTATTCCAAGATCCATCCCTGATATGCATCTGATATATATATATATAAGCTTTCAATTTATGTTTGTAGCGGACTGTGAAAAAGGGGGACCATCAAAGCTGACTGACCAAGCAGGATACAGTTCTGATGAATCAGGTATTTGTAAAATACATATTGGTCCATTTTGTGTAGGTACCCACCCCCACCCCCCACCCCCGGTTGTAAATGGATTTTCTTATGAACTTGCGAAGCAAGGTAAGTCTACATACTGATGCATTTCGATGAGCGTTGTCCATTGTGGGTGTTGGCGTGCAACATATTTTTAATGTTGCACTTTTCTCAGAGACTATTTAACACAGAATCCTTAAATTTGGCACAATTGTAGGTTACCTCTCACAAAGTTTATCTCTTTTCAGATATACATCAGGGGTGTAGACTTGGCCAGTCCATAGGTCACTGACTGGTTCAAACTGGGTCGGTCCAACTCAGTCCTGAATAGCGGGACCGTGTGACTACTCAGATCCTGCTCATAAACGAGGGATGCGAGCACAAAAGCTGTATCATGCTTCTTAAAATGAGGCATGTTCTGGCTTTTGCGCTCGCAACTCTTAACAGGTAACCCCTCCCCTTGCAACTCTGAAAATCAGTAACAGTGTAGTTTTCATCAGGGTTTTTTTTTTCTTCTTCTTCGTCCTTGCTGTTTCCCTGGACTTTGGCACTGAACATTTTGCCTTTACTGACTAATTTGAGCACATCTCTTTCATTATTATTACAATGAATCTAGTCTGCTGCTTGGCTGGTCATCTGGACCAGCTCAGTTGTTTTTGAGCAGGTTCATTTTGCTGTATAACCTGCCTGAATGACCAGTTTTTTAAAAAAAAGAAAGAAAAATAGGGTGTTTACACCCCTGGTACATTTAAGATGTTCTGAAAGCACAGTTCTTTTGCCATGGACATAAGGTAATCAGGACCACATTGTAAAGGTCATGACTAAGGGCCAGATTTGGTTCACATTTATCCATCCCACCCCACCCCACCCCACCCCCCTTCATAAAAATGCACCAGGTTATCTTGTATCTTGTTTAGCCGTTCTTAGTTATTAAACTTTCACCAGCAATTAGTTGATGCACTGGAAAAGACCATAAATTCTGAGACTGACAACTATTGCAAACAAATTTACAGTAATCAAGAAGGTAGTCCCACGGTCTAAGGATATTAAAAATATTGTTTCTTTCAGATAGAGTACTGATAAAATATATGTTTGCATTTGCTTAGTATGTCATTCACAGATGCTTACATTTATTTCATAGGTTCACCTGAAGCAGTAAGACTCCAGCCAGAGAAAAAAAGTAAGTTTCAAAATATTCTTACAAAATGTGTACCAGTGCTTACACAGACCTGAGAATTCACATTCTGTACTTAGTGACCCGCGAGATGACCCCTAGGGGTTAACGTGGCTTTAAGCAACCAATAACTAACCAACTCTGTAATTGGCATGGTTTCGACCCAAAAGATGATAGGGGCATATTTTCATGGGGGGTGGGGGTGGGGGTGGGTGCATTTTCATTAAAAAGTGAAGGGGAAAAGGGGGGGGGGTAAGCTTGCACACAAACTCAGTCCAAAGTTTTAGCACTTCATGCATAACCAAAATGTGTATTTGCCTTAAATGTGTTCAAGATGAATGGCTACACTGGTCAATCTGAATTGAGCAAGGTGCTGATTTTCATATATGTTTGCCATTATCTCTGGCAGTTTCTGGCAGTTAATTGTGACCATGCCTAGTAAATAGTGCTGTCTTGCGTAGCAATCTGTTTTTGTCAAGAATTCAGTGAAGCTTGACAAGTCAGTGCACAAAACAAAATTTTGCAGAGAATAATCAACAGAAAGTGGATATCAGGAAATGGCTTGACTTTTCCCTGACAACCTGCAATTGCCTCTTCACCCTCAGGGCTGTAGGCAGCTCTGGACCTGGCCTTCTTCCTTAATTTCATTTCACATTATGACCCTTTTCATTGGCTGTAGTTTTATAGCTAACTTTTAAAGTTTTTTTTTCTTCAAATGTGAAAAAGCAGGGTATATTTTGGAAGAAATTAACATTCAGAAAAAAATATTGACAACCATCCAGTGATGTTGCGAGGCATTGGACGTCGGTCGTAGTCTGATTGAAGGCGCAAAATGTCTGATAGTTCACACCTCAGTTCAGTCAAATGTCTGATCAAAAAGTTAAGTTGCTGGTTAGTATCTGATTGATTAATGTCTAGTGTGGTCATTGCGTGCACGATCCTGCAGCATATTTATTCCCTGTAATTTAATCATGGCAGCTTTGGAGTACACTTTCTGAAAGATGCAAAGTAGACATTCTCAGTTTTCAGTTGGCTTTTTTTCTAGTCAGATGGTAAATGTAGTGAAATCTTAATACTCTAAATCATGATAACTTTGAAGTACACTTTCTTGCTGTTTTGCATTTTCAGTTGATGCTTTTACTAGTCAGATGTTAAATGTTATTGTGAAAACAGAAATTCCCATCATTGCTCATGTTTTGCTGCTTTGCTCTCTCTCTCTCTCTCTCTCTCTCTCTCTCTCTCTCTCTCTCTCTCTCTCTCTCTCTCTCTCTCTCTCTCTCTCCATCCCTCCCTTGATGTGTGAGTGCACACAACGGTTCTAGCATGACAGCATGTAATCATAATTATGTCCTATTGAATATTTAAGTCAGGACATGATGTCCTATTAACTTCAGACGTCCAGGATATTTTGTCCTGTAGGCACTGAAACCTTGCAACAACACTGACCATCCATAGAAGCAATGAGAAATAGTAATTGCTAATTTGTTCCCCTTCCTGGTTTAATTGACAGATGCAGTACGTTCCCGGTGGACGCAGGCAGAGGTGGAGGCGGTGGAGAAGCATCTTCTTCAGTGCATTCTTACAGAAGTTATTCCTGGAAAACAGCAGATTCTACAATGCCTTCAAGCAGAAAATCTCCTGAGAGAGAGAAACCGGACCTGGCTACACGTCAAGAATTACATCCGAAATCGCATAACAAGAAGTGCACGTGGCAAATAGACGAGTAAATAATGATAGTCCAAGAGTGATACATCCTGAGCTTTTTAACATTTATTTAGTCACTACATTCAGGATGCACTATTCACAAATAAACTATTTTTTTTCTTTCCTTCTTTCTTTTTCAGTGGAGAGAGAGTGCTTTTAGTTGGTGAGCTGAAAAACCGTTATGTGCCTCTGTCTTTTCATTGTGTACTGCCAAAAGAAATAAGGTTTGTGTGGGGGTGGGGTGGGGGTGGGTTGTAGATGTTCACACTGCATGTAAAGTGTAAAGAGAAAGGTGTAAGCTGTTGCGGATTGCAGTTGACAGCCCTATTAATTCTTTACTAATTTTGGAATAATTGGTCTACTCCCAGAGGCACTTGAAAAGAGGAGTGCCAGAATTGCACCCTGTAAGTTGCACTGTGTTTAGGCCACTTTTTTATAATTGCTGATTGCACCTTAGAACTATGTTATCAATGTTTTTGTTTTTTTTTTGCCTCGATTCTTGTCATCAGGTTCTTGTTCTCAGACCATCTAATCTTTCTGTTGACTGCCAGGAAGGTGGCCTGAGAGCAAGAGGGCAGTGGTGCTTACCCTGTTAACTCTTAATTTCCCTCAAGCTGTGGCTGCCATGCTGAAAGCATGGCAGCCATAGCTTATGGGAAGTTAAGAGTTAATGCCTAGTGTCCTTGTATGACAGTACGGTCATCCACCTTTGAACCATTCTCCTGACAGTTCTGTCACAAATAATGTTGAATATTTTCAAACTACATTGTCTTTCATCACCATAGGCACTTGTGGCCCATGCTGTAAGCATGAGCCACATGTGCCTTTGAAAATGAAAGAATCTATGCCAACATGTTCACCTCTTTTAATAAAAAAAATTCTGACATTAATGTGTTAAGAAGTTTTGTCTGAAGCTTTAACCCTTTAACTTCCAGACCTCCCCAATGGCCTTGGCCAGGAGGGCAGTCTGGTAGTCAAAGGGTTAAAAGTACTGCCATCAAAGTGCCATGTTCAGGATGTCCTGCGCCTACACTATTCTGCCTTTCTATGAAAAGTGTACAAAGGTTATTTCTCAAAAGGCTTGAATGAAAAAAAAATTAACAATGCCAGCAGGGCAGTCTGAGATTTTAAGGGTTACAACCCTTCGACTCTTAAGTGTAATATTTGCTACACGCTTGTGTGGAAAATTTAGGGTGCTAAACGCTTGAAGTTGAAGGATGAATTAAAGCTGTGTTCACATTGGAACTAGAAAGCATGTGTAAGTTGAATATAGATGTTTTATTGTTTTTATGTGACACCATGACTTTGCGCAGGTGAATTGTTTTTTTTTTTTTTTTTTTTTTACTTCGTTCATTTTAGCAGTAAAGTGGGGTGGTGGAAATTCACCCACTTCTTGGGGTGGACAAATTCGCCCACACAGCTTGCTGCATCATTCAATGCATTATTATCCTTCCACCCCTTCAAAACGACTCTGGAGTGTCTATAAATATTTAGGAAGGAGGTCACAGGCTGGGAGAGTCTTTTTGAAGAGGTGAAAGGATAGTAATGCGCTGAATGATGCAGCAAGCTGCATCATGGGCAAATTTCCCCCCTCCGTGGAAGTGGACGGAGTTTTCCTCCGTCCCACCTTATCCGTCATATTTCCATGCTGCCCAACAAGGCAGTCTGGGAGTTTAAAGGTTAAATTACTTATGCCATACAGTGTTGTGTAGAGTTGTTTGTGGTTAAGTGTCTTCTAATGCCATTGTTATTTTCCGGAGCATTAGTAAGTGTTATAATGCGGGTGTCATGACACCATTTCTTGTGTGTCAGCAAAGGAAATACCACGCACCACACCGTAATGTTGTTACTATTATTATTACTGTACTGTGGTGTTAGGAAGTCTAATAATAATAATAATAATAATACGGGCATTACATACGCGCTTTTTCTCTGCACTAGTGCGGACTCAAAGCGCAGCGAGCGACGCACACTGTAACGTGACCACACGCATTCATTCACCATTCGCACGCTCA
>JAOXNU020053748.1:0-11386 GCA_028565955.2 Melanoides tuberculata | reverse complement strand
TAAGCGGGTGTGTGTCTGTGTGCGAAAGCATTGATTTTATTTCGGAAACGTGGATGTGTTTAACATTTTTAGTATCTCTTCTCTACAGTTCCGTTCGATTGTCCATTGCTTGTAGTCCACCAGTACTTATAATCAAATACAGGCTATTGTGGGTACAACATTGGTTCATAACATAACTTACCAGTTGCATTAATGAGGTTGTCTGTTTATGGATGGTGAACAAACGAAAAGCAGTTCGTCAATCGACAAAATGATTGTAGTTATGCAAATACATTTACATCGGATTATCATCTGGATAACAATGGGGACAGAATTACGCCCTTGCAACATTGGTAGGGCGGTCAAATGTGAGAGCGCGATGGATAGTGAGGAAACGATAGAATGATTCGGTGGCAATGAGGATGTTCGTGACTTTGGGTGATAGTTCAGTAGCGTTGTAATGCATGCGTCACATGTCATCGGTTGCCGTGTTCTACTGCTAATTCGTTTGGCTTAATATAGAAAGTGTGACGCACATCTCTGTGAGCGACAATTCGGGAGCAACTGGCGGAATGAGGTGCATTAGCTCTCGCATCTTACCGATCGGACTGCGATCGGTTTGAATCGTTGTCCTTGGAGTGGTAAACAGTAGTAATTCGGCTGAGATTTATATACTGGAAAAAATTAGTGGTTTAGTTGCATTCCGATTCCATTTATTCACAGCCCACCCCAACTGGAGACACGTCTGTCGACCGTTGGACGAATGGAAGAACACTTCGCACCATTGATTTGCTATTGGTATGCAACATTCTTGTACAATTCAATCGAGTTGATTCGACAACGAGAAAACCTGGCGCGAGACAATATGGAATACACAACTGTCTGGAAGTACATTATAATAATGCGATTCTGTGAAAGACTGGTAGTGTGATTATATGAGAGTTTGTTAACATCATAAAAGATATTTTTTGAAAATGTAACTCAATGAACGTTGCGAAAAATACGTCCAAATTTGTATCATGATTTTCAGTCATCTGGAGTGGATTCGATTGCGTTGTGAGCTATTCATTTTCGTAAAATTTCATAGAATTATTCATCATATTTACTTTTATGAAAAATAATCAACTCCACGCATATGTCGTTTAGATGGAATTGTTTATAGAGCGGCGGCGGATGGGAAATTACAATAAATACTCCATTTTGTCCTAGTAAAATACTATACGGTAGAAAACAAGTTTGTTCTTTTTCCGCTAAAATTCCTGATGGGAGTGCTGTACAGCTATTTTATGCTTGTTAGCAATCATCAGTGTTAAATATCCAATTTGACCCACATCTAAGTCCTATGCTTATATGGATCTATTCAAGCCCACATCCTACTTCGAACCGTAAGCGTGCACTTGGTTGGCGTTTGGGAAGAAGAAATCGCTTGGAGTTGACAAGATCGAGTTCATAATTTGTGTAACACATGGCTTTTTGTCACAAATCCGGTGTTGCGTGATTTGTCAATCGAACTTGACCAATTGTGTCACACGATTGTTTCCTTCGCATCAACATTGATCCCTTTCGATTATCCGATTAACAATCACATCAATAAAGGCGTGCAAACCTCACGTGACACGTCTTTCTATCACGCTGTGCAATGCCCATCGTGCACGTGACACATGCTCGGGATAAACTTAGGTTTGGTGTTTCACTGGTTGATTTGCGAAAACTACTCTAGCGATTGGTCAATCTACTAAGACCCTGTTTCATATTGATGTGCAATTATTGCTGAGCCTCATGCAGAATCTGAAAAGCAAATAAGATAATCATACATGGATTCATTATAATTTTGTCTGGAATAATCTGCGCACATCCGTTCAGAGTCAAGTCGACTTTGGCTGGATTGAAAAATTCTGAATAAATACAGAAAAATGGCTTATTTGCTGAAAGGCTTTGTTTGTGAATGTGAATGTACCTTCGATGGCAATTTTGTCCATCGACTGTGAAACGAATTCGATGGATTGTTAGGTTTCTGTCAAAATATAATATTTTAAACAATAATTAATTCGACCAGCTTAGGCGGGAATAAATTTATGGACATCTACCCTATCTGTGCATGATCTCATACCGTGAAACTCGACGGAATTTTCTGAAAAGACTTACTGATATTAATTGAACTAGCATGAATTGTAACGCTCAATTGTTTTCTTAATTTCTTGGTATTTTAAACAATAATTCATTCGACCAGCTCAGGCGGGAAAGAACTTATCGACATCTAACCTATGAGTGTATATTTCTTATACCGTGAAAATGGAATGAATTTTGTATTAGCATGAATTGCAACGCTCAATGGTTTTGTTATTCTCCTGATATTCGGACAATTATTTCTGTGTTTCGTCATCACGAAATTTGGTAGAGTCTGGTGGTGGGTAACACTTATGACATGCGAATTTTATTCTTTAAATGTTATACTCAGCTTTTATTTGGTAATTTGACAACTATTGTGTATTGTGACAACTGTTCGTTCAAAAGGCATTTTACAGCTTATGCATGAAGATAACTAAATGATTGGTGATAAGTACTCGCTTTTTACGCATATCTCCACCACTTTCCCTCCAACTTGATGAAGCATTCACTTCACAGCAAATTCGTGTGAAAGATAAAATTTCGAGATACGAAAATATCTGTTTTATCAAGAACTTAATTCGGCTACTAGTGATACAGTGAATCTCATCTCTTCGTGATTTTGATCATGTGCAATTTTCTGCACGGGGGCTGAAGAGGAACTGCACGTTGTAGCGTTGAACATTCATGAATTGATCAATTGTTCAACACACCGAACTATCGAATTACACATACATACTTGACCTACATCTATTCACATTAAATTCAATGCGACTGATTCGCTGGCTAGTAAGCCAGTGTAAACAGCTCTTAAACGTCTGTTGGAATCAGAAGGCCGCAATAGCGAATTGGATGAGATCGAAGCCGGGGTGAATATTTGATCACTTCGTAATTCTAATTGTCTACCAATTGTAATCTATTCCCGTTTGCAAGAATTTGGCTACAAATTCACTGGTTACAACCCCCATCACGATTGTATTCATTCAGAGCGCATTGTACGCAAAACTGAACAATTCACGCCGGTTTGAAAAGCTTTTCCGTCGTGATAATTAATTATCGAATTACTCACAAGTTTCTCCCACGGAATTTCGACTGCCAAATTATTCATTCATTTTGTTTTGATTGCCTTGTTCGCCGAGCTGATCATTCAGATTGCAAACGTTTCACCACCGTGCCTGGTGACGTCATCAGTGTTCTGGTATTGCGGATGATCACGTCACCAGGCTTGGTGATGAAGCGTTTGCAATCTGAATGCTCAACTCGGCCAACAAGGCAATCGAGACAGGGTACCACGCCCGAGCTACCAGAACCGAGTTTCACGTTACTAATGTGCATTCTTCTGTTTCAAACTATAGACTGTGGTCGTGTACTGCTAACAAAACCTGACAGCCTGAGCACGTGGTTGAGTTCTTATGCACGGTGCACGGCATGGCGCCAATGCCACGCCGGTGTTGCACTTTATCATAGTGCGTGTACGGGCTCTCAATGTGAACCCATCCTACCAATCCCGCGGGCGATTCACCTGGGCTAATCGGTATTTTGTACATTTCATATGTCGGAATCACCAATGAAAGATTATCACAAGATGGAAGTGTAGTTCACAAGTGAAAAAATTTTCGGGAATGAAACGTATCATCTTGTATTCCATTAACATCGATGCTGCAATTATACTGCATTGAGTTGCACTTGGTAGAACTTTACCAGCACTAGGCGTACACTTCAGCCTTATTACGCTGCAACAGTATGTTGGAAAAGGATCAGAAATTTGCATCATCGTATATGATGAACGCGAACCGGGTTGTTTTTGTTCAGCCTAGTTTTTCGTTTAGTCCCTCCGTTTTGTTCAGTATTCCATTAAAACATCACTTGTATTCAACCCTTTAAAAGCGCTGGCGTAAATGTATGTCAATGGGGAATGAACGTGTAGCCTGCACACACGACAGTACTGTAGACATTAAACCTAAGTTAAGCTATGATCGTTGATCTATGGCAGTTCTGTGAACAGTGAGGAAAATCAGAACCTGATAGATGCTGCATGCAATCAGATGTACATTTTAGCCTGTAAGGGACTCAATCATGATCGGAAGCAACCGGAACCCGACTATTCTCCAATAATGGTGGCTCAAATTTACTGTCAAAGATTTCATCAAAATATGATGCGTTCGTGTGAATAAAATACCAATACTAATACTAATAATAATAATAATATTAATAATAATAATAATCTTTTCAGTAAATCTGCACAGGACGGTTAAAATTGGTAAAATAGAAACTGGATTCCATCGTCGAAGTTGCGTAAAATATGCCAGCATGGCAGAGGTTTACATTCCATCAACTCGATCATGGCTGTTTTGGGTCGAATCACGTATGGTATGCATGCGATCGGTAAATGTCCGTAGGCTTTTACTTCATTGACAATGACCCAGACCGTTGAGCGTGTTGTGAAATGTGACCAAAACAATAGAACCTACCGTACGATTGTGTGAGACGAATATTTAAGAAAAGTGGTTGAAAATTGTGACCATACTGTCCGATATGAGTTCACCAGTTGGGACAAACATCTAAACTTGTGCTGAATAATCTGGGAAAATATTTCCTTCGTATTACGAATCATTATCTTTACATATTTATCTAATCCTACTCCCCCTTATCGATGAAAGCATAGCGCATAATTGCCAGATCATTTGAGAGCTGCAGAACAAGCCGAAGTTCCATTGTTTTTCGTATCGATTGCACCGTTCTAAGGCGAATGCATTCCAAAATCGAATTGCTCAAGCGTCAGTTCGAACCGTATAATTGAAGATTGAATTTCGTGTACAGCGTATGCCTTACGAATAAGGAAATCCAGCAAAGCGCATTCAAACTGAAAAGAAACAATGTCCATTAGCATGTGCTGTTTTCATTGAAACCATTGTCCACACGAGGTGAAAGAATAAATTGTTCATCAGTAAAATCACTTAAACGAAAGAAAGATTGGGCGCTCAACGGACGAACTCCATAAGGCGTAAAAACACATTCCCTTCTTAGAAGGAAATTAAGTTGAGTCGATTCGATGGTAGTCTCGTCTGATAACTCAACCGATTGTTTGGCATGAGTACTCGGGTTTTCAGCTAGCGCAGCACGAAGTCATTTTGTCTGACTCAAACGTGTATTGCGGTTGCATGCCTCTAATCCACTGCTCACAAACTATCGTAACAATGGTCGATATTTTAGCTTATCGTTTGTGCCAATGACATGTCATGCTTACGCCGTTTACCGCTTTGGTTGGCCATGGCACGCCATCATTCCGCGGAGTTGTATAAGTATTTCTTCTCGTCAGCCGTCAATCTCTGCTACTCAGGATATGAACAGGCGTGTACATGTATTATTTTGTTCAGAGACATGTGGATGGTAGGCGTATTAAACAGCACAAATGAACATCAAAATTTTTTTGCCGCATTGTATTTTTTATAACAATTTTGGATTGCGGAACTTGTAATTGTCCCGCGTTTCAGCCTTCGACAGAAGCTATTTAAAGAGTAACTTTGCTGAATCCTATCGTGTGAACGAAATGATATCCAAGGGAAATCTTCTCATACACCGCATTTAGAGTACGGGTAGTCGGTAGCAGCGTGTTCGCAATAAAAAGGATGTTTCACTGATGCCAATTCGTGCGAATTATCGGATGGTTGAGGATAATTGCGATGTTCAAATTAGAATCTCAACTCAATGCATGCTATGACATGTGATTGTGGAGAAATCGTTCATAAAATCATATTCCTATATATGTTTAGAAGCTTTGATCATCCTGCCGATATGGTGAACCACAAGAAGCACTGTAAAATACGATATTTCCGTAAGTTCTTCAACATCCGTTGTGCCTTGATGAAGAAACAAGGAATTGTGTTTTTGGATTCTCTTTTAAATCAGGGTGCATGAATCGCAACGGAACATTTAGAGTGACTTTTATCTAACACACACATTGCACACTTTGTTTGAAAATTTCAGCGCCAAGCAAGCCTACTTATAAGTCATAAAATAGCAGCGTGTGAAGATTGGCGAACTCATTATTACTTATATTTCAGAATACTACTTGAATTTTTCATAAGTAGATAGACAATCGATCCGATATTTCCGTTTGAACGCAGTAGAACAAACAGGGTAGCGAACAATCTTCTTTTCAATGATTCACTGCCTTATTTGTTCTAACTGGACAATTCACAAGGGAAAATTACAGTTTCTTGCTTTAATTTCCATCAAGCGAATGAACATGTTATCTAGTGCTGAAATAACTAAGAGGTACTGTACAGCTGTTTCATTCTTGTCAGGTTCAAACCTACAACCAAGGGAGTAGTAAAACGCCTGCCTTCTACTCCCTTCGTGACAGGTTCGAACCCCGAAGCGAGTCGAAAAATATGCACTGCTGATGATTCCTACCAAGAATGAAACAGCTGTACAGTGATTCTGGGAAATTTACGAACTAGATAACATGTTGATTCGTGATTGAACACATGCGTGTGAGACGGCGATGAAATCCGAATTAATTAGGCCATCTGTGCTCTATTGAGGCGTTCGATGGACTTGTACACCTGAACGAGCAGCAAGGATGATGCGTTTTCATTCTCGTATGTTAGTGAAGATTCAGCTTCATTTTCGAAGGTAGTCTATTGACTGCTAAGTGTCTTGATCGATCGAAGCTGCCACGGATTCCCTAAAAGGCAATCAAATGTTGGGACAGTAGAGTATTTGTTCAACTTTTTGAAACAGCCCGATGGTATGTCTTCAAAAATTCTCAAAGTGATAGATACGTATTGTTTAAATGAGTTCGATTGCTCAGGAATAGAGGAAGGTCCAAACTGCTCTATTCGAGGAAGGAACCTCAAGTTTGACAAATGTGATTTGACCTCACACCAGAGCACGGCCGTTGCATGTGGTCAGTGATTTCGAAATTTATACACCATCCCGTTCAATCAGTCTGCTGAACGAATTTCATGAATGTATACGTTCGTGGTCACCGTGTGATGCAGCTCTCGTCATGGTAATCGGTGTTTAACGGATCCAATACCAAGTTGTCGTGTACTCCAATCTCGTTTACGCTATCTATGATCGCAGTACTTAGAGGGGTCTTTTGGTGTGTTCGATTGACATGCATTGTTAATGATTCATGGCAAGGTACACCACAGTTAAGCACGAATGATTTATTTGCCCAAGATGATGATTTCATTCACTGGAATGATTAATCTTTTAACAATCTACAATGTAAGTGGGACGGAATGTACGGATTATAATCATGCAGTGCATTGAGGTGTTCGAACCAGTGAGGAATTTCAAGGCTCGTGTTTCCAACGAGACTGGATGGTGCTCACGAGCTCAATCGGAAAGGCGTATGGTGTTTCACACAGGGTGGCAACGTTCGATGGATGTGACGTATGGATGCTGTATCAAGCGAGATGAATATGGTTTCTGCCGAATACTACTTGCTTGCACGCTGGCCACACGGTCGCGATAGTCTAGACTACAGATCACGTGAACCTGTGTTATGATTCCGCTGGACCATATAGGAAGACGTCCATGTGGGAGTCAATTTCGGTCAAGGAGGCAAGCGCATCTCAGTCATTTGCTCTAGTCGCGCTAACCATTCTCATTGGAGTCGATGGATATGCACTGCTCACGACTAGTAACAACAACGAAACAGTTGTAGAGTGCTCTAAAGAGTTTTCAACAGTGGATTACATAAGCACTGAGCCCAATAATATTATGATCCCACTACTTCGATGAATTAATAACGATCACAACATTTTGCTTGAAATTGTCTGCTTCAATGTCTGTCTTTTCGTCTGGCAAACACGTTCATCTCTTAGCTTAACATTGTAATTCATTCGAATAAGCAATCAGTTCGCCATTTGTGGTATATCAGAACTTCACACAAATTGTACAGCTAGAATGTAAAATCGGGTCAACACAATGGGACTGCAACAGTAAACGCATGTCCGGTGAGAATAAATGAAAAAGCCAATTTTTTTCTCACAGTCTTTTGCACAATTAATCGACGACGAAAATTGCACACAAACAAACGTGTTGCTAAAACTCTTGCCCCATATTGGCTGAATTGGACAATGCCTCATACGAGGGATGATTGAAGTCGCACAAGCCTTACTACCCAACTATCACGAAATATCTAAATCGACGTGGATCATTCTTACAATGCTTTCAGTGCCTATGCGCTGCTTTACTGTTCATTTTATGGTCAAGCACGTTTTCTGATACGGGGGAAATTATGTCCCATTGTTCGTTTCGCATAATTTAGTAACGGTTTACCTTTAACCTCCGCAGTCATGTCCGTTTGCAGGAATGTTGAGGGCTTCAATCACAGTGCTTTGGAAACAGAAGTCGTTCCTCGTTATCGTATCTGTCGGAGTAAGTGGGATAACGAAGCACGAATCGGACACTGCGGAAGATTTCATTGTCACTTTTGCGCCTGACACGTCAAACGTATCAAGTCCCATACAGTCTCTTCTTTTTGCGGAACAGAAAATGATTAGCGATTGATTAATGTCTGCATGTGGTATTTAGTGGGCTGCCTTCAGTGCTTCCATATCTGGTCAGATCAGACAGAAGTTGATGTGACGAAAACACGGTAAAACATGATCATGCGCATAAGCGATGCTTTCAGAATACTTGTCCAATCCATTTCAGATCAAGGGCGTCTCAGCAACATAGGTAAGTAGTACACCCCCACCCTATTGGACCGACGCAGTGTGTGCACGATATACAATATTACCTATATTAATGATGATTAATGTTATTGTTGATAATGATAATGAATGATGATCAACTTGTGTATGTAATAATTTAAAATTATTTTGATGGTTTTCAAATAGGTTGTCATCGGCATTTGTACACTTATGCACAAGTTGAAAGGGTACGCGAGTAAAATGCCTTGACACGTTCATCACAATGCGTGTGTGTGTGTGTGTGTGTGTGTGTGTGTGTGTGTGTGTGTGAATAATTTCGCGCATTAGCTCCAGTTGAAATTTTGACAACTGTGAACTGGGTGATGAGTCGCCGTGGTTTGGGTCGCATAGAAAGCAAGTAACAAAATTAAGTACAAAATGTAAAACAATTCTAAGGTGCGAAGAAGAGGATGATGGAGAATAGGTCTATAAAAGATTTAGTTTCAAGTAAGAGAAAGAAATACAAGAACGCACTATACGGTGTAATTTTATACTATATACTGAACGTGTTACCTAACTGGAAAATTTTGGTTGGTGGTGTACTGTTTTGACATCCTTGTTAAGAACCAGCTAAAGTGTACTTCGAATGCTCAATCAACTGGATGGTTAGTCAGATAGCTTGACTGAAAAGAAAGCAATCAGGGGTAATTTTTCATTGACTTCATCCGAAACAGTATTTTCGACCTTTCACCTAACTATAGAATCATTCCGAACGGTAAATGTCCATTTTGTTATGTCTTCAGTTGATTGACGGAGAGAATCATGAAATGTGACCTTTCCTTTTATATATCACTTCAGGTGTTTTTCCTGTTTTCTTGGTTTTTCAATTTCCATAATTCTTTTCCAGGTATGAAGCTTGTTTTCATCAAAACAACTGTAAACCAAAATACAATACGCGATACGCGTGAGAAACGGATGTTTGTGAAAGGAGATTTCAGTTCGATTGTTTTAACGTCTGCTGCTCAATCTCTGATGCCTTCGAACGTTAATGATGACTTCACCCGATCCTTATAATTTGGCTTTCTTTAACCGCAGTGAAAGGGCTTCTTGTCAACCGGCTGTGCCACAATGGAGCTCAACTCAACACACAACTTTTAGCCGAGTTAGCTTTATATAACGCCTATTTGTATGAACTGTATATTCTCAAATTTTCAATTCGGTAACTGATTATTGTTGCAGCTTACCATATATTATCTAGAGGAATAAAGTCTTAAGACAAACTTGTTTCCGTTCGTAGAATGGTCACACGAAATTGTAATCTGTTTTTAACTTTATACTGGGCACAGAATAGAATGCTTCCAACTTTTCATTTCCTATATCTAGAAAAAATTCAGACACGACACGGTCTCAGTTATTGTATTTAACGATCACATGCATAGTACGCCACTGATAAAACTGCACAACTGAACGTTTTGTATTTAACGAGTTCACGTTGATTACTTTTCGAGTTGTGCATTCCTGTCTAACACATAATTTCTATCTGTTGTCACTCGGTTTCTCGAGAGCATGCGTTTAAGGAATCGACTGATGGATCGATTAATCGCGGATACGAAATCTACCGCTACGGATTCCAACCTCCCATCAGCTGCAATTGAACGCAACCTGAGCAGCTTTGATATTTGGGGATTGCTTCTTCGTCTCATTGATGTGCTACAATCTCGTCTTCCTCAATTATTATCTTTTCTTCAGTCAGCTATGGCTTGGGCTTGTCTACTAACACAAATTCATTCATACGATTGCCGACGTCGTGTGACAAATCATCTTTTCATTTTCACTTGTTCACTTGGTCGTCACGCCTCTCCTGCCGTAATCAAACCACGTGAAATGCGCTCTCAGGTGGGTACCACTCCGGACATGTTTCTTTTGATAGTTGTTTTCCACTGGTTCAGCAAATATGGTATATTTTTGTTGCATTGGTGATGTGCAGTGTTGTTTTATCCGTTGTTCTCTATCCATCTTCGACAGCCGTCTGTTTTGGCCAGTGTAGGAACGAACTACGATGAAATATAGCATTTAACAGGAACTCGTATCCTGGTTGACCGCTGTGGCATTTGCATAGTTTTGTCTTACTCCAATGCACATTTATACCATTCCGCATTGAAATATTGTCCGAGCGATCACCAATGATGAGTGCATTGAAGCTGAGGCTTATCAGTACCTATGCAAGGAATCCTATGGTAGGACAGTGATTTTGATTAATTCATATTAATATGTTCCGCATTTAGCATTTCAATTTCACGCCGATAAAACACTGTACGACGCTCGTGCGACCGGCTTTAATGGGAAGACGTGTGCGTTGGTCGCTGTTGGAACGTGTTAAGGAAACAGGTAACGACACTGGCACATGTGGTATAAACGAAATGCTAAATGCAGCACCGTGACCCATGGTTCATTCATTAAGTCATTCTGACTCACAATGACGCAGTCACAAATTCAATCTCTCAATGATGACGATTAAAGATGATGCTTCTGATGATTCCCAACAAGGATGAAATAGTTGTGTGCTGTCTACTTCAAATGATTCAACACAAGTGATATGTTCATTTCACATGACGGATTCGTTTCCTACGAAGAATTAATCTTTCGAG
>JAOXNU020052642.1:0-11394 GCA_028565955.2 Melanoides tuberculata | reverse complement strand
ATTTTTTTAATCATAATATTGCCATTGTATAGCATATTTAGACTTCATCAGTGAGATGAATAAAACATAGTTTCGAATGAGTATCAGGATGAAAATAAATAGCTTAAGACTAATAAACCTGACATCAGGTTATTTTCACTTTCAAGCTTCGTTAGAATAGGATATGAAGTATGACATTTCTCATGCATCACGTGAGTGAGTTTTCAGTCATGCTCGTTCTCCTACAAGCCGACTTCCTTCTCCAAAGCTTTGTTCGCCACGCATTCCTTCCTCCCTGCCTGGTCCAAATGTTTCTATTCTGCCATATTTCTCTGCACATTGCCTTTGATTAAATGTGCTTCTCATATGCCGCTATTGTTCTGTATTCATTATCAACCCTGTGCAGTTTGGCAAAGCGGGCAACACATCACCCCGAATTATTGGTCATTTGATTGTCCAACACGCGTTTATGTGAGATTGTTGCATCAAAAAAGGACAGACGAAGCAAACAGGAAAAAGTGGTTGAAGGATACCGCCTCTTTGCTTATAGAGCGGCAAATATACGAACCCGTGTATGTGTAAGCGTACAGCAAATATCACATATCATTTGAGACCTTGTCTTTTGGGTTATTTAAAGCGAGATTAACGTTGGAGCCGGAGAACGAATATTTGTAATGAATTTAACTCTTAAATTTTCATACCGAAGACGAAAATCACTCATCAGATGTGGGACATCAGGGATGGGCATTGATTCGATATTGCCTCCCTTAAGGAACCCAGTCGAGCTACTTCATGGGAACCAGCACTTCCCAAATAGTTCCACTAGAGCGATTGCAGAAGGAACAGACATGCGATGTGTGAATGATAGATTCCATTGAATAAACGACATGGCAAACACGGATTGGCTCTGGTGACACCGGTAAGGACAGATTCATCGAAGGAACCCGGGTTGTCGAAACTTGCAGAAACGAGCTCGGCAGTAAAATTCGTTTTCAAATCTGCGTATGTGTATAGCTTGGATAACAACACCGCCGTATTCCATGCAAACTATCAGGCCACCCATTAACTCAAGCATGACCGCCTAATGCCAGCTGTGAGTAACGTCGTAAATGCTTTAGTTCGGCAACTTACACATCGTTCTCACACATACTTGATTCTGCGTCAGGTCACCGAAAATGCTTGTTGCAACTGATCGGCATGTCGTGCCGATGTGATGCACACGTGAACAGAATTAGACTTGGATTTCAAGAGTGAATAACTCAAACGGTGTTAGATCAATTGAACTCGAATGCACCGTCTCGGCAGCGGCAAAATAATTCAGAACTCGCGGTATTGCCGAACAATTGCTTTTGATAATTCAAATCATAACATCA
This sequence comes from Melanoides tuberculata, assembly GCA_028565955.2. NCBI lineage: Eukaryota > Metazoa > Mollusca > Gastropoda > Thiaridae > Melanoides > Melanoides tuberculata. The sequence goes on along the minus strand of JAOXNU020052642.1, from coordinate 10,042 downwards.
CAACTTATTGGGCAGAGAAATTCCCGTGGGTCCAAACAGTGACGTAAAAAATCTGAATTTGTTTGGTTGCAAGCATCATTTGACCTATGTGCACAAAAACGTTCAGTTCAAGGTTCGAACCTACCATGGCCAAAATACCAATAACTCAAATAGACTTTATGGAACAGTTTATATCCCCCACAATTGTCACTATATAAATGTGATGTCATGATCAAGAAATACCAAAACCAATATGTACCTGTAGCATGTACTTGGATCCAACTCAACGAGTTCCATCACAGATACATGTTCTTTGTTTTTTAACAATCACCTTGAAACAAGTCTTGATATCGAAACAACTCAGATAACGTGAGGTAACCGGAAACAAAGGATCGCGGATGAATAGAAGGTAGAAACAATGTTCGTTTAGTGCCACATGAATTCGCATGCCTTCCATTGGTACGTCATGTACACCATTACAAGACCATTTGATTAATTGGCGTAGGCATTCTTTCTGAATAGTCAGGAGCAATCGCACAGTCGTGTAAGTTGCAACCAAGTCGCCACACCTCACAATGGCATACAGTGCACACCAATGAACAGTGGGAACATAAATAAAATGTAACTGAAATTTTCGAGCATAAAAGACACTTGAAACAATGGAAATCCGATTTATTCCTTATCGTGTACAGTGCGTTCGTTCCAACGTTTGATATCCAACATTAACGTTTGTGTTCCGCTAGGGATTTGCCCCAACTGGCTTGATAACAACGTTCACCAGATTTCATCTTCATTCCACATTTTGATGATCAGTATCAAAATCTACAACTAGTGAACGCAATTGGTGATTACAGCACTGTTCAATAAGGTTGCCTAATGCGTTATACTTCGTTGCATGTATTGTGCATATTTTAATTCTTCATCAAACTGTCTGAAAATGAACTGTGTGCTGACTGTTTTCTCAACGACTTGCACTCCAAATTTGCTCGTTTGTTTGATTTGCACATGCAACGCTGCGGTTTTCACCAACTAGCAAACCCTCCACCATTGCTTATATTGCGACCGAATTCACATACGATTTGATACATAGACCACGTAATCCAGCGATGGGTTCATGCAAATGAAACACCTGTACTGTGCGCTTAGCATTCCACATTTCAAGGGAAACCGGAACCGGTTCCCGAAACCAGTCAGCGTTTTCCGTCATTTCTTATCAGGTCAGGTTTGCGCCTACTAGCTTGGAAATGACTAATGGTATTTGTGAATAATAAATAAGTAGACACACTTTTGCGAGGAGGAAACTCTGGGGCTCATTATTTGAACCACTCTAACGTGCCGTATTTTCGCGGTTCAAGCGTGCTGACCAAGATCAAATTGTGAAACGGAAATTTTATAATGGAACTTGCTGAAGCGTGCGCAACCTGAGGCATTGAAATAAAGTTTACATCATATGGTATGAAACGAATTATCACACAATGATGGACACTAAGTGCCATCGCATTGTGAATCAAATTCGTAATCCAGCTGTCATGTGGGCTCAAACAATGCACCGTTGGAAGCTCATTTGAATGATGACTTCATGCAGTGTTTCCTAATATTCAGGAGCAATTGCATGCGTGAGAGAGTTCGGTTAGTTCCAAGCTAATTGTCACTTGTCACACGGCATACAATACACACCGACGGATGATGTGAACGTAAGCGGGATGCAACTGAGAATTTTTAGGAGAAAAGTTGTCTAACAGAATTGAACTACGAATCCATCTCATCACATGGTGTGCGTCCCTTCCCAAGTTCGATATGCCACGTCAGAATTCTTCTACTGATCTGCCTCAACGGGCTTGATAACAACTTCCAAAACGATAAGCATATGATTTTAAGGCACGTTTACAGTAAGCGTTTTTTGTGACATATGCACTGTAATTTGGCGTCTAATCGGATTGCCGTCTAATATTGATCACACTTTTTTATTTATGATGACAATTCTCCTTCAAACCAACCTCCGACACAATCTGAAGCAATTTAATCTACTTCGGGTGAACAATTGGCAACTCCCGTTGGAATGATTTTTGGAAATGAATTTTTTGTCACGTGCAATGAACATATTGCTTGTGCTGAAAATCCTCATATAAGCACTGTATACCTGTTTTGTACTTCTTAGCAGTCATTAATGGTGCATACGCAATTCCATTAATTTAAAGGTCGAAACAATTTCGGTTAGCGACTTGACTACGGATCACTTTAAGGATTGAGCATTTTGTTCCATGTTGATGCTACATAATAGAGCGCACATGTGCCAATTGAATTTACATGTTTACCTGATGTGTTTGAACAGCAGTCGACTCCTAACCCAGACGTGTTCTCAATAGAGCTAGCCACAGGCGAGAGCTGAACTAATGGGCTTTGTTGAAGATATCATTCAGAGCATTGTGGGAGATTAATTTATGATGCTTGATGGACTTGTCATGAAAAGCCCAAAGGAAGCACTGTACAAGTATTTCATGCATAGTTGCAATCATCAGGAATGCACAGATATCTTGACGGCATGAATGATACTATGTGTTTGGGACCTACCTTCATTCTACTATGTTTACGATATGCCAAAGGAAAAAAAGCTGTCTGTGTTTTAGATATTAGTAAATATCAAGGGTATCTGAAGCTTTCCATAAAGAGTGCGGAAAACTCGACCTGTGTTGGTCTTATGGTTGCTAAACAACTAGTCTCGTTCGATTGTGGTGGGACTGCGCAAACAGTCATGGCCTGGATTTTCTTTATCCTATCTGTCATCCGAGCATGCATTGACTAGACGTTGCCGCGCCTTGTTAGGCCAGCGTTGTGAGAGCAATTGCCTAAGCATTGATTGAGATCTACACGGTGGTAGGTGGTGAACGTTCGTATCACTCTAAGTGATTGATATCCGATTGGATCGGCTAGCTGCTCCTCTGAGAACACACGTTGCACGTTGCTCGTATTCGCTTGACAAAGGCTCATGGACAAATGAATCCTTCGTTGGCTGATCTTCTGGTTTTGGTTTCAATGGATTTGCGGTATCAGTAGTAGAATCTCCGATGGCAGTTGAAGTGAGACATAATTAACTTTGAAAATATCCTTTTGGCCGATCTTTGCTTCAGTAAGCCAAAATCTGGGATATCGACTCGAAAAGACAGGTAATTTATTCATTGCAACCTTAGGATCATAATTCTGCCTGCACTCTATCGACAATGAACCAAAACTAACCAAAATGAGAAAAATTCTTACTCATTGTAAAACTTATTCTGCCACCATGGTAAACTATTGGAAGTGACTCACATATGAGTAGTTCTGTTTGGATAATTGAATAATCCTTAAACGATTAGTTGCTTAATCAGATCGAGCTGATCAATGTGATCATCGATCGATATCGAACCTTAGTAATACACAGAAGCCAAATTGATCCCAATCGCTGAAATCTTGGAAGAAATATTGTAAAACTATTTCATGCTTGTCGGCAAACATTAGCAGCGCAGATCCTATACGAATAGCTAGGGCGAAACTTCAAGCCAGTAAAATTTGCTCGATGTAAAACAATTTAGTTTGCAATGCATACCGATAAAATATTTATATACAGTGAATCGAATTCGACTGACGTCAATGATACACACAACAATGTATTATACAACGACTCTGCCTGGAGTGTTTTGAAATTATTTAGACTCCGATGAATGAAAGTGTTGTAAAACAAAGATAATTTCATTTATCAGATCAAACGTTTACACCAGCTAGCATAAGTTTATATAATCGATAGGTTTCGACGCAAAATTAAGTCCGTGATTGCCAATCACAATCTCTCGGATTACATTCCTTCGGAACGCTTAGAATGTGTTTTCAGCTCTTCCCTTCTTGATTAACTTTAGAAACCTTTAACAAACCCACTTGTCTCACGTGGGTGACATGGACAGTATCACTTTCACAACAGTAATTATATTCACCGAGTTTAACTACGATTCCACTAGTGCACATATGTAGGGTCTTGCATTGTTCCACATCCGCACTCTGAGGCAGACGAGAGTGACCGCTAATTGTTAAGGCAAACTTCATTTATCACTATGGCCTTCCATAAATCTTGCACTCCTTCTCATCGACAATTCTGTATTCCCAGAAAACGTTCCTTTATAACGGTTCGAGAATGAATCCCCATAAGTTACGTCTGCGTGGTTTCCATGAGTATATAAACCCGCAATATTTGCTTCGGAAAAATTTTCCCGAAGGAATGGAACCAAAAGGTTAAGTTCAGGTGATAAAGCCAGGTTTCTGAACGAAAATCTACTCAAGCATTTCAACTCCCTTGGCCGACGATTGACTGTCAAGACGAATCGAACGGTGTTCGCCATCCCCGCCCTTAAGCTCTACTCATTCACTCTCAATTTACCGAGACTGACCGACTACCACACATTTATGTTCGCACTGTTTGTTGCATACCCCACACCTCCACTTAATAATTTCATGTAAATGTGATTGTGCAGGCTTGAAAATGAAACCACCGAAAACACATGTTCACCTACCCTACCGTGCTACTGAATAAATGGTGAGTAGTTAAGCAATGATCGGCAACTGTACCTCCCGTTCCGGAGTCTGTTCATGATCATTGATTAAATCCAAGCTCAAACTGATAAGTATATAGTGGCTTTCTTATTGTATCTATGTTACGCAGAGGGATATAAAGACATTGAATGCATTTGTTTTTGCCCCGTTCTCAGAGCTGGGCAATTAAGTTGCAAACACAACACAAGTTGACATCTTCAGTGGCGTCATCCCTTTGTCTGGTGATGAAATGTTTTCAACTTAATTACTCAGTTCGGAGAACGAAGCAAGGACAATTAACGACGTCCGGGCTACAAGATTGCTTATCATTCTCGACAACCCAAAAAATAACTCTAGACAAATATTCAGTGAACTCGCAGGAGTTCTGAAAAAGATCACCCTTCATATGGTTTACCATTATTTTTCAAAAACATGACACAAAAGCATTTGAGTAAATGTATATATTCAGCGTTCAATATAGAAGGCTAAAAGCAAATTTTCCATTCTCTATGAGGACATGCTACATGATTTCATTACATTTTATTTCAGTTCACATCGAAACGTGGGAATATTGTATGGAGTTGCATGGTGTTCCGGAGCACTGCATTGAACTGAAAATTGTTAACGATATGAAAAATATTTATCATGCGTTACCATGGAATATTTTCAGCTTTTCACCTTTACTTATCAGAAGGTTTCAATGGGACAAATATAAAACTACTTTAAGTGACGAGCATCACAGCTTATAAATTTCCACTGTATTGTTTCAACCGACGCAGTGAAAGCATACAAGGAACTGGTAGATTATTATACGAGAACAAACATGTCGAGTTCGCTCTGAAAAGTAGCACATCTTCCGCAGTCAGTTACATTTCGGAGACTTTCGCGCGCATGTGGCTCCAGCATATCACGGAGACGAATTCAGATTATCGAACACGTTACTGTGGTGTCAGACCCTTTGAGGATTGGTTCATTTGATTGAGGGTCACTCAATCCACATTGAACGCGGCAGATTTAGGATATCCGCACGATCGAGTTGATCAACGATGAACTTGGCCATTATCGGGTCAACAGCGATTGGCCTAATGCTTGCACAATGGTTGACTTGCATGAGGTCTGTTCAATGTTTGACTTCATAGTTCGTAATATCGATTAGCCGAAGGTTAAATATGCTGCTTGACACAAAAAGCTGGTCGATACTACAATGTATGATGAGCAAATAGTTGTATGAAGGAAACTGGAAGTCGACGTACAAACATGCTGACAAACTAATCCGCTCAAGCACGGAAACTACATTGGCCGGTTATACCACCGATTCCCGCAAATTTGAAACATGTGTGAAAATCGCATAGGGACCGAAGATTGTTGAGGTGACTAACTGAGCGTTGTGTATGCCCGGTGCAGTTGATATGTTTCTATATTGGATGGACGTCGCGGTGGTCGATGCACGTTGATGAAATGTGTTTCGAAGGAATCTGTAACGTGCCAATACGGTTCCAACGGAATCGTGATGTGGTAAACATATTCTGATTGAAACGATGTCAGTGCACACTGAATAGACATTTCCGTCACAAATATCGCTGTCAATTATGCGTAGTTCAATATATCTTAATTCCGCAATTCCAAGAAAAAGTATTCACGAAAAAAGAGATATTCATCTGGAGCGAAATATGGAAACACAAACTACTGAGTATTAATTCCGGGAAAATTGCGTGAATACAGTGGACACAGTTCTGGTTATCAAAGCTGACAGACAGAGTGAGTGTCATAGAACAACTGTATATATACATATACATAGTGATTCTATTTGGTAATGCTGGACGGCCAGATATTGAACTTCGCTCACTTAGCCAGTTCGCTGCCTTGCAGTTCTCTCGCATTTGAGAATTCCGAGAGAAACAAACGCTTGAATGGGATTCGCCAACTTATAGCCTCGGATGTTCGGACGCCTATGTGGGTGTGATGTTGCCTCACGGTGTGAAAGGCGAACAAGATCGGTGCGCCTGGGGAAAGAATCAATGCATTAAGACACGACAAAACAGCACGATAAAATTTATTGCATTTAAGATGAATTCTTGATTTTGCACTCCTGGAAGATGTTTCACTTCATGTTGAATCCAAGGAGACGTGAACTAACGTGTTTGAGAGAAGTTTAAATGATAGATTGTTGGCGGAATTACGATGGTTGAAATCGAGATTTGTAATGTAGATTAATTCTGCGCGTCGTCCATGCAGACGATAAAATTCGGATAACTCTGTGTTCATCTGATTAACCGCATCGTGTGAAACATTACAAGTCCTATGATGGGTTAAGTGACTTGATGAAGGCCAAAAATGAGTGTGAACCGAATCGCCAGGGGATAAGATTCTGCTACTGCAACTCACAGTGCAACATTTGTGATATTGTTAGATCACTTTCATTCCTGTGGTCTGTAGCCTGGATACTTCACTCAGATGTGTGACATCTGATAACCGCGGATGATAATAACCGCTAAAGATGTCGCCACACATCAAAGCAATGTGTGAGAATTTTTGAGGTATACAAATGACTTCCATCGGTTTCTTGCAAAAAATTCATGATACTCAGCCGTGTCCCGTAGAAGTTTTCGGATGGCATTTGTGGCGGCCCCAATGTCGATGAAGGGATGTGTTTTATAAAACCGGAAGTCATCGACCGACGTTCATTGGAATTAACAGAATCAGTCGTTGTCGCAGATTGCTGACATGGTTCGTTCCCGAAGAGTTCACGTAAGATAATAAGCAACACGAGCTTGCCCCAGCAGGTTTGAACATGTTCTCCAGTTTGTGGTGGTTGAGTGTCTGGTGGCACTCGAGTACTCGTATGAAGACGGTATGTTGAAAGTGACGCCAATCTGATCACCCATGACGCATGAACAGTTTGGAAATTATCATGGAACCATGATTGTTGGCTACATTCTCACTGGACCGATCGTCAAATTAGTTGTGAAATGATCATGATAGATGGGAAATGAAATCGAGGAAATACATATAAACACAGTATGGCGTGTTCAATGAAGATGCCGGTTCACCGGATTATTTTTCAGTTTTCTCACCTGTTGTATTTGCCAATTTTGTTCGAACTCGTCAATCTGTATTGAAGGAGTATTTCCCACAACCGAGCTTTTCAATTTGCCAACAAACATACAATATTGTAGCAAAAAGTTCGTTAATCCGACGGAGTTGGCCAACTTGCTGCTGCGTTCACTAATTTGTTGCCTGGTTTATCACTGTGTAGCAGGAGAGAAAATTTCACCGTGAGCACATTCACAATCGCGCGATATTTAAGCAAATGCTGCAGTGGATAAGATATGCAATGGCACTAAAACCGTTGATAATGTTTTACTTGACGACATCGATACGAATCAAACGATAAAATAATAGACATACAAAAAAGCCGGCAGACCGCGCGTTACTTGGCAGGCTCCTTTCGTCAATCGCAAACAGTGCTGTTTCACAGTGCCCTCTTGAATTGACCGCTGTTACTGTTTCAGATCGCGTCTCACTGTGCCTGATGCAATCAACCCCTAATAGAACGAATTGTGACTATCTCAGCAAGTGATTTGGCTCTTAAGAAGATCGATATTTGATGTTACCAATTTCTGATCAAAAGTCGAAATAAATGAGGACGTTACGACAATTGACTCGTAGGAAAATGATGAGCAATGAACGTGACCGTTAGTGCTATCCACTGGCCAGCTATTAAATATTGCTGCCTAATCTATCTCGATGCTCTACAATAGCCCGTTTCTAGGGCACAGACGGTTTATTTGAAGAAGGTTGCAAAAATGTTCCAAATGCTTTATATAGCTTCAGAGAAACGTGGACAAAATACATTGATGCAATAATATATCTATATTCATCCCAGAGATTCGTTGTATTATGTAGGACTGTTAGTTGTGTCACAACTAAACATGTTTCTTGTCCCACCCGAAAAGATGTCCGACTGCTGGGATACATTGATTTTCTCTTCGTTTCAAAACCGTTCCCAACAGCAGCGCTTGAACAGCATATTTATGTTCCAAATACCAAACGAACTCTTATATTCTTTACCGATACCAGTGATCAAAATATGCCGTCATTTCACTCACAATGGTGTGTTTACCTTCCCTCGATAAGCGGGTCCGACATGATAAGTTAGTGGTAGCTAACAGAAATGTATAGCTCTGTAGCTTTTCCTTCATGCATACTAGTGAATGTGTCAGAATTTTCCCGCGTACACCGAAGTCCGCGTTGAGTTGGTGAACATCTAGTTTCCATAGACACCGTACTTATGATGCATTCGCAAATGGCACGCCAACAATCGACCGGACAACTTAGATAAGTTCTTTTCGGTGAGGATCCTTCAACCACTGATGTTCATTGTCTGTCAGCTCGGCACCACTGTCTTATTAACTCTTGACTACCCAGTTAACGACGCTATCGACACGTCCCAATTGCTGCGGTGAACACTTCAAACGAGCAGTGAGATTTCACAAAACCAAACACCGCGATGCAGCATTGATCGATTTCTCATCAGCCTTTGGGGTTTCCTCCTTCATGTGTAATGAACTGATGAACAATAACAGAGAAAGATTTGGCTGTGGAGGAAAGCACGCGAAGCAAATTGCTGTGTGAATTGTAGTGACATTGAACGTATAGAAGATACACCAACAATCGTACGGCGTTTGACGCGAAGTTGCAGAAATTCTTCCGGGTAACTTTCAGTCACTTCGAGGAAAGCCTTCATTGTATGAATTCCTTTTGTGCACATTTGACTTTTGCGACGTCCCAGTATAAACTGAAAATCTATTTAAAAATGGTGACATCGTGGACAGTCCTGTTTGCAGTGAATTGTTTTCCAACCACATTTCGGCGATTGTATCATAATATTTGCTCATAAGGTTATTCACTAAGATAATGATTTTGCGTTTAGGCAGGCATTGATAGTTGTGCGATTGTTGAGGTGTTTCCTGAATACGTGGATGTTCATGAGTATTTGAGAATTTGCATCGCCTTAGTTGTGAGCAGGATGGGATACAAACTGAGGCCCCATGTTTGACCGCGGATCAGTACGAAATGGCCATATTTGCACTGGTGACATGGTGCGAATTCACCAAATGGTAAACCATTTTGCTCAAGTTAATTCAAGCAAAACGAATATTACTTTCAATCAGTAACATTGACATTTGACCACGCGACCAAATCATACATTTCGACAGGAGCCACTGATTGACTCTAAATCAAATGTGATTAAAGCTTTCTCGTGTAGGCATTGCCGTTTAAAGTTTATGCTCATTGGCCTTTTCTTTGCATTATAGCGTAGACATTCTTGAGGTTCTTTAATTGACGAAATAAGCCCATTTGTGTAAATCATAACACAGTATAGTAGGCGAACGAAAATTGACTCAAGCACTTCAACTCCCGTGGCGCACGATAGACTGTCAGGACCAGCTGAATTGTGACCAAATTAATTGTCATCCATCGTAATTATCACCTTTCGCAATTG
>JAOXNU020051540.1:0-11413 GCA_028565955.2 Melanoides tuberculata | reverse complement strand
TGATTTTAGAACTAAAACATAAATTTATTTGTACAGCGTTTTCTCTCACGAAGCAGAATACAAGGCATTAGCACATTGATTCACGTCTCATTTTACCAATAATGACCAACAGACTTATTTATTACACACGCCGGAAAAATATTAATGATAAAAAATGTAACTACAGCACCATCCACCGTATTCTACCAAATGTCCCATTCATACAAAACCTTTAATGACCACCACTTTTTTCTTCAAAAGAACTCTTATTGTCTTTCATACCAAACCGTTAACAACATACGTCCTATAATTAACACATTGAGCGTTTATCAGCTATCGCGCATCATCTTAACAACTCCCGCTTAGAACTATTCAAGGTTACCATCTCTCTCAATTTCACTTAAGACCTTGAGACATATTCCCGCGCGTACTGTAGCTGTGACAACCCGAATCTAACACTTGACCTTGCAACATGCATGCTTCTCACTATTAAATCGAGAAATAAACCTATTATATTATATAATACTTATGAACGATGACGTTGCGCACATGCAATACTACCGGTGGTTGCAATTGTGCATTTCGCCCACAGTTCAAACGTGCTTTTATTAAGACCATTCGAGCAAAAATAAATTGTACATGTGATTGGTCAACTAAGTGCTTTCGCAAGGTGATTAAGAATCAGGTAATCGACACCGTAATTGTAAACGTCTGGTAGGACACCTATGAATGAATAAACTCGTGGTGATTGCCATGGATGTGAATCAGAAAAATTTCAGCTAGGCCATAAATATTCTGTGGCGGATGAAATATCGATCTAACTCAAGCAAAGTTACAAAATTTAAACTGGTTTCTGCATGAGAACTATAGTCCATCCGTCTGTAAGTAGAGAATTTTGTTGCCCGAAAAGCATTCATTGAGTAACTAAGCCAAACCCCATGGAATCTTTCAATCAACAGAGGTAACCGAATTCGAATATTCGGGCTTATTTGCCTTTTATTAATAGTTTTACAAGCAAGATGAGTCATTATCAAAGCGCAAACTCACTCGAGATCTGAATCGCCGGAATTGTGTTAAAGGGGACGCTTCAACGGGGACTGAAACAACGCCCTTATCAAAGGTACACGACATTTTCTAGCATAATATCTACTCAGCACGTAAACTAGCGATCAATGTGCCCCAATGAGCTAGAGTCGTGAAGACTAGTTCCTACTCTTCTTGTTGCTCGGACGCATGGTAAACGTCCCTGTACCTATCACCGGAATGGAAGTTGACCGCCGATCCCGCTAAGAGGTCGGTTTTGTATTAACAACATTGGGAGAACCTCATATACGAATGCACCTTCGGTTGTGCACTCGGTTTTAAGTGGATTTAGTAGCGTCAAAACTACATAACTTTATTTCATTTGGAAAGCTAGTCTTACAAAACTGACGAAGTATCGTAATCAAACCCGAAATTTAACACAATTCACTTGGTAGTACCGCACCCGATATTCGAACAGGGTCACTTCGGATTTTATTTTTCATTTGCCTAATGCACTAAGCCAAACTACAATTATTTTTACAGCTGTATTTCTTCAAGCAATAGAAACTGACAAGCATCTTTACTTTCCACACGGCCACCTTGTGGTGTGGGTTTCATGTACAAAATATTGTTAAAAGAAGCTCAACATGCAAACGTCTGACACGATTAGCAACCACTGTCACAGTTCCACAACAAGAGCGCCAAGTTGTTTCAAAACCAATTATTGAATGAAAAGATAAATTTTGAAGTGATTTGAAGTGCAAGTAAATCGAAATAATTGCAATTTGGCGGACGTTTGACACAATACATGTCTCAGTTAGTTATCAGTGGATAATGCAAGTGAAGCTCCGTTAAAAACACGTTGTATTTGGGATAGTTATAAAAGCTAGTGAAAACCTGTATCTATACAATTCCTTTTTTTGTGTTTGGATCCTAGGTATGGTTCATTTGTGAAGAATTATATAACAGACTATAAAATATTATGATCCGGTAACTTTACTGTCGCAATTGATGTTTTACTAAACCAACAATTATTTGTTACTTGTCATCAAGCCGTCTATCTTCTAAGGGTTTTACCGCAAACGTTGCTTGGTTTTCAAAAATGAGTTTCGATCCAATCCTTCACGAACTAAAGTGTAGCAATGCACCCATCGAGTGAAGTCTTCACAGAATATTGTTCAGTTCGAACATGCAGGTTCCTCCGTTTTATGTATATTTGATTGTTTGCTAAGATTTTAGTTGAATCATTTTTTTTGTGTTATATACATACATATCACTTTCAATGAGACTTCGAATACTTTGCAACCCCTACTTTTTTATTACTTTTAGTCTGCAAATTTTCACATACATACCCAGCCCAATCAAATTTACTTGATTAATTTCCCATCTGTTTACCGATGGAAAACTAAGTCATCCTTCTACTAAGAATGTCTGTTATGTCCATACCAGAAAAGCACGAACCACAAGCCACAGATTTACTTTACCTAATAGAAGGATCCATGCAGCGCAAGTAAAAGTTCGTCCGGACGCTAAATGGACCGATGGAGACTTCTGGTATGCCAGTTAGACTCCTTATAGAATCATTTTCTGACAAATTCTTCCATAAGGCAAAAAGGGTGTTTACGATGAAATTCTTGCCGGTTGTGCAAGTCAGCTCGCAAGACCAGAAAAGTGCAAGAAACTGACCACACTTGAAAGGTATGGAGATAAAGTCTCCGAAGTGTTGTAAAGAGAATATTCTTCCCGGTCGTGATATTCCTGAGGTACATTGGGTACTAGATCAGAGGATAGGAAGAAAGAATCAACCGCATACCATTAAATTAGCTTTAGGGTGGATGATAAGAGGCCCACTATGTGATGCTGGTTTAAAGGCAGCCGTCAACGTAAACTGTGTTTTAAGGGACGAGTTACTACATGGATTTCGCAAAGCCTATGAACTAGAATTTAGCGACAATTATTCCAGCGATACCTTGACCGATTCGTTGGAGAAAAAACAGGCCCTCAGGACAGCGCTAAAAACAGTAAGGTTTACTGACGGACATTGTGAAGTAGGACTACCCTGCAGAAACAATGTTATTGAATTGCCAGATAATCGACAGGTAACCGAGTATCGTTTGTTGCAGCTGAAACGGACACTACAGACAGACTCGCAACCCTGAAATGTCTCAGGCTGCGTATCACTAATGACTTCTCGTGCTTGGCGGTAGGATTGTAGCATGAGCAGATGTGTCGTTCGGTCACTTGATGACATTGCCTCCAAAGGGAAACGTTACTGAGCTCATTGTCAAGCACTGCCATGATTTTCATGGTCACATGGGTTCTAGTCATGTTTCAGCGTCAATGAGGAAAATGTTGTGGTTGATCTGGTAAATGTGGGCTGTTAGACATATCATAACGAAATGCAACAAATGCAGGCTATTGTACCCCTAACCGCTTGATCAGGCGATTTATGCGCTACCTGTATGTCGTATATCCCCACGGCTGTACCTCTTCGAGCAATGTGGCCTAGATTACTTCGGACCGTTGAAGGTAAAGATCGGACGATGCAGGCACAAGAGATATGAATGTCTTTTTACTTGTCTAAAGTATATCTCTAGATTCATTCATGATTGTCATGAGCAGGTTCATAGGAAATAGATTGAATAATTCAACCTCCGAGTACTAGTCATCGTGGGGGAGTATGGGAAAGGATGATCCGATCTACTATAAAGATACTGACCGCCATAAGCTATCAATAGGTATTGACCGACGAGTCACTCTTGATGTTCATTGTACAGACCGAGCGGATGTTCAATGTCAGGCCGCTGGTTAGTATGTACGACGACCCGGAAAAACCTCATGTGCTTCGACTGAATGACTTGATACTGCTTCGTTCAAATGATTTTTTGTTAAAGGGGAATATATTAGTGAAAAGATATTCAAAAAGATGGCGACAAGCACAGCATTTAGCATCTGTATTTTGGAAGGGATGGTTGAAGGAATACTTACCGAACATTTCGGTTTGTCACCATTGATTAGGCGTACGTAGAAACCCTAAGGATGGAGACCTAGTACGACTAAAAGGTGGAAGTACACCACGTGGTTCGTGGACAAAGGCTCTTGTTGCGCGGGCCTTCCCAGTGCTGACGGTTGTGTAAGAGAAGCGGTGATAGGAGTGCAGTCTGGTATCATTCGCCGTAACATTACTACATTGATCTAGTCAGAATTTGCAATTGATTCGTGCAGCTAGACTGCAGTAACAATAACTGTTCTTCAAACATAGAAGCTTCTATTCCCTTTAAATCCTCTGAAATTTTATACCTATCTGTGGTAGATCAAGTTAGAAAACCTGGAGGTTTTCGGGCGCAGATGTCAAATATGTTTCACTTTTTTATTAATTATCTTGATGTAATTTAGTCTTACTTTAGGGCTGAACAATAGTAATAATAATAATAACAACAATAATGGGTTTGTCTCTCGATTCAATAGCGAGAAGCATGCATGTAGCGAGATCAGGTGTTTTTTTCGGTTCGTCACGACTACAATAAACGCGCGAATACGTCTCAAGGACACAAATCAAATTGGAGGATGTTACAGATTAGAGGAGGTGCAAAATTAAGGGCGACGAAATTGTATAAACATACTTAAGCAGTGAAGTATTGGTGTTTGTGAGAGTATCAAAAGGAAAGTTGCGTTGTTTGTTTGTAGGATTCTACAATCAAAATATTCAACACTTTTGAACCAACAAGATTAGTAGTCAGTTAGTTTCTGCTTTTTTAAACTTACTGCCCATCAAGAGTAATTGTAGACATGAAAATTGCAAACATGTGTCTTGCATGACGTAATCGATCTTTTTCTACTCAAATTGTCTGCATGCTTGATCTGAAAGCAAGATGGCACAAAGCGACCGGCACTCTGGGAGTTTTCCTAGCTGCAAATCGTGAGAAACTATCGGATATCTAAGCATAAATATTGTAAATCAAACGTTATATGACATTAGAATTTTTATGCGTGTGACTATGGTGCATAGTTGTGGGGAGGGATACGAAGCTGCTATTGGTATCTAAAAGTTTTCCGAAATCAAGACCTATTTCGTAAGCACGCTCGACCGTTATTTGAGAACTAGTCTAAAAAGTTCTTCAACCCGGATGTCTTTCCTGAGAGCCAATTTAGTTGTAAAAATGATTCACAGGATCAAATGCTCTCTGGCAGTTTGTTCCACAATCTAGAATATACAGAGAGAAAGAATTGAGATCTTAACCCATGTTTATAGCGTAGATTTGGAACGGTCAAGTCCTTGTTGCAAAATGAGTAATGCTGCTGAGAGTTAAATGCAAGCACATTGGACACCATGTGAGCCCTATGTTGGACTAGGTTAAATAGAAAGCAAAGATTCAGCCTAACGTGTCTTAACCATGAGGGTTCAAGTTCGAGTAATTCACAATGTTTTTTATGATTAAAGGAGGATGAGTAGCTTATGGTTTGCTTAGTAAATGCATGCTGAACCCTTTCGATTACAACTCTGTTGGCTACATTCATGCTGCTGAACACTATTGGATAATATTGAAGCTGTGGCCTGACATGAGACTTATAGACAAACAATTTGCTACCTGGCAATCTAAGAGATTTTTTAATAAGACCTATACATCTACGAGCTTTCGACACAAGGTAAATAGCCTGTTCAGCGGAGGTGAACGTAGCTGAGTATTGTAGACCCAGGCCTGTAACGACGGGGTTTGATGGGATTGGAGAATCACACAGTACTATTGATCCTGCAGAGATATTACATCTATAAAGGAGGAAAAAACTTTTGCATGAAGAAAAGTTGTACATTAATCGCTACACCATAAATTAACGACTTGCAGGTCGAATGTGTCAAGAAGAATGTCTAATGGAAGACCAAGGGATTTTCCTTTGGAGTTTTAGTCATATTTTGTTCGAAGCTGATTACGATGACGAATCCAGGTTTCGTTATTAACCTTTAATTCGTAGTTTACTTTGCCGCGCCTCGACGCTATCGTTCCTTCGGCCTACTCGTTAGATCCTAGTCGATAGTCACGTGCGTAAGCCAGTGTGTTTACTGAAAAGGTTGATACCTTTGTATGCTTCTGTGTGTCTTTCATCTTTGGGAATCAGGACGTCGTTGATAATCTTCAATTTTCTTCCCATGAGTGCTTCGGCTAAAGTTTTGTTGTCCGGAACCTGCGGATTCGGTGTAGTACGATATAGTAAGAGGAACCGTTGTAGGATTTCTTCGTCGGTTCCCCACCCCTGTGATTTCAGAAATGCCCGTTTGAAGGTGTCTTCGAATAGCTCTGCTTGGCTATTGGATTGAGGGTGATAAGGTGGCGACCGAATATGTTTAATCGCGTTCCGACTTCAGAATTGTGCGAATTCGCAGGACACAATTTGTGTTCCATTGTCCGAAACAATTACTTCTGGTGAACCGTGTTGGCTCAACAGGCGGCGCAACACGTTTACTGTGTTGGTAGCAGTAGGTTTGGTTATTTCGATTATCTCTGGTCACTTGGAATGCGCGTCTACAATAACCAAGTATGTTATTCCATTAATCAGGCCGGCAAAATCCAAATGAATTCGAGCCCAACGTTGTTCCGAATCAGGCCAAAGAACTGGATTCTGTTTTGGTGGATGCCTTGCCGCTTGTTGGCAGCGTGAGTAACTTTTCACTAAGGTTTCTATGTGGCTATCCATACCGGGCCAATATGCATAGCTTCGTGCAATCGCCTTCATTCTGTTATTACTGGGATGTCTTAAATGGAATTGTTTCAGCAATCGGGATTGAAGGGCAGTCGGGAGCACCACACGGTCAAAGAAGAGAAGACAATTTTTGCCCACCGATAGTTCTTGGCGCCGTTGGAAAACTGGAAGTAGCTCCGGTGAAGATTTACTAGACGCTGTGGACATAATTCATTGCCTGTTGTAAGAGTGCATCGCGCAGAGTCGACTTTCGGACTTGCTCGAACGTGACTGGTAGCGATCGAATGGTATCACGCAGGGAGCGAATAGTTCCTTCATCTGTTGTCAGAGCTGCTATCACTGTAACTTCGTTCTCAGTATTACAGTTACCGATAAGTTGCGAAGGAGCGTCAGCTGTTTTAATTGATGACGATCCCGACGTGGTGATGTTATTGCAGATATTTCGGATCGAAAGGTCAGTCCAATCCAGTCCAGTCCGAGAAGGTCGAGATTGGACGGAGACTCGTAAAAAGGAGACTACCACATGCACTGGTAGCTGACCGACCGGTAGGCTCAAGGACTGGTTGCCCGATCGATTCCCAAGTTGCACGCGATATGATGGTGATATCAGAGGCGGTGTCAAATTGTAATCGGCATGAATGCCCGTTGATGAGTATATTCACAGATTTTCGCAGATTTTTTAGTTGTTTTCAATGATGCCAGCACAGAGTTTGGCTTTGGCTGAGTTGCATTCTTAGTATTCGGGTACTTTTTGTTGGCCTTTGAATGTAGACCGTGACCTTCCTTATGGTCAGTTCGATTGCAATGACGGCATCGGTGCTTTTTGAAAGGACGTAGATAGACAGTGCAAACTGCCGCAAAGCCAGCAATGTGATGGTGGGAGTTTTCTGCTGTATTTGGTCTGCGGGCAAAAACCTCTGGAGTGTGGACTGGAGCTGCGAGAGTGTGGGCCAAGTCCCGCTGACTGTGAACCAAAAGTCCTGGCATGCGGGCCAAGTCCCGCCGAGTGCGAGCCAGGTTTGTGTCCTCGCGAGCCAAGTCCCGTGAGATCCGAGCTAGAATGATCACCATGCGAGCCAAGTTTAGCTGAGCGCGATTGAAGAGCGTTTATCCATACTGAATCTTTGCTGAATCATTTGTGAATCGTGCTTGATAACCAGTAGACGATCACATTCGGTTGGGATTGCGTCCAGGTTGGTGTTTGGTTTTTTATCTGTCTTGTTGAGTATGCGCGTTCTGATTTCGGCGTCTTTAGTTGACTGCAGACCGGTCACAAAAAGCAAGCATTTGAATTGGTCTTCTGTGAGTGTTTGCAGCTGGAAACGTTCGCATTCACGGTTAATAGTTGCTGCATATGATATCAAGTTTTCTGTGTCATTCTTCACAAGCTTCAAGCAGTTATACCGTATAGTAAAAAGTGACAACTGTGCCCAAAATACGGTTTACAATTTTTCAATCCCTTGGAAGAATATGAAATTTCTAGGGGTTTTCGGTAGAATCAAGTGAAGATATTTATCATGTTCTATGGTGTCGAGCTTGCGAAGTAACAGCCGCACTTTCCAAATATCCTTTTGATCGGCCAGGTCCACGGTAAAGATATCTTCGAATCGTTTGTACCATGTATCGAAGGTTACGACACACTCTCGATCATAGTGGAATTCGATGATGTTGTAGATGATTGCATCCCCAGACTGTTTTCGAAACTCAGAGGGTGCATTGGACACCGAAAGACGATTTGAGAGGGGTTCAATGAGTTTCACTTGTTGCGCCAGAAGTATCTTAATATCTAATTCTTCAGTCTTCTCTTTTTGTATCCCGTCTCCATTCTTTTATATCGGTTGCCGCGCCTGTATACTCGATAGACCGTTTTCAGATGCCTCCAAACCAACCGCAATAGACAAAACACCGATCTCGAAGACAATCTATTAGGGAGAAACCAAAGGCGAGAGGCCGCACAAATCGTCCATATTTATATCGATTGGTAAGAAAGTTAATCAATAAAAATATTGATCAATAACATCGAATGTTCTTAACCAACCAGAAAACGTCTAGAATTTTCCCGAATGTTGTGGTATCAACGAGAGTCATTGCGAGAAGCAAAGAAGAACGCTTATTGGCTGAAATTGATCAATTCGTATTTTGCGCAGCTTCATTCGGACATTTGGGGGAAAAGGCTTTCCCCAACTGAAGATTTTCGTTGAGGATGGAGTCAGCGAAAAAGATAAAACACCCTTCATCAATGGAACTTTGTGAATTGATGGGTGTGTTATCTCGTAGAACATGGAAATCAAATCTGCCGTTGTAATGTGAATTTCTGTTTTCGAAGAGGCGGGACATTTTCCCGACTTTATTATTATGCTGTAGCGCAGCATGCTCTCGTTTCACGAGTCTACTTGAGGTTTCGTGTTGTATTAACCGAGCAAGCCGGTTCATACGTAGAACTAATGCAAAATGATAAGTCGAACGGAAATAACATTGCAGTTTGAACAGTTTACTTTGGAGTTTTCTCATATGAGAAACTCTAGGACGGGTAGCATTAGAGTCCAATGGGGTGATGTCGTCAAGACATGAAACGAGATTTGAGTATAACACATCGGCAGCTTGTTGTGGATGATTAGCAAGATAAAAACCCCGATGTTTGTTGACGCAATAGGTTGGGGAGGATTTTCCATGCAGATACATGAAATGGGCGATTCTTATAGCGCGTGCATTCCGAAAGACGCTGAAGCCCGAGGTTGCAAGATACTATCCTATGATCACTGCCAGGGAAGTTGTTAAGCACCAAACCTTTCATCTGGTTAATACCACTAGTGAAGATGAGATCCAAAACATCGTTGCGCCTTGCAAGACAAGTAATATGTTTGATCCAGTGACAGACTTTTAGATAGGAGACGAGAGCTAGAAGGTGCGGTCGTGCTGATAAGGAAGTCCAATCTCTGTCAAGAGCGTTGGAATCACCCGCTATGAGTTTGGGACCTGCAAGGAGGTGTGATACGTAATTAAATGCGTTAATTATAGCGTCCAACATATCCATATTTAAATTGGGTCGTCTGTATATACAACTTACAAGTGAAACCTGGTGCTTCATAGAGCAGAAGCTGAACCTCATCCTACTTCGTCAACGTTCAACTCTTATAAGCTTGAAATTCACGGTTGCATGGTGGGGATATTTCGGCAGATGTGTAGGTTGGGTTCATATGTGGCCGTGAATATTCGACGCACACCTACTGTCACGTCACAATTTCGTTATTGTTCCTTTTGTATCTAAAAGCTGGCTAAATATTAACTAGGCCACTATGGAACTTTTTTGATGCTTTAGCGACCATCCGTCTTTGTATGTAGTTATTGAAGGCGCCTTGTGTAGCTCACACTGTTGTCAATGTGACTGAATATCTTTGATTCTCAAACATTATCCCATTAGGGATGATCATTGAGCTCTGTCATATTTTATACATTACTTTTTGTTGAAGGGCACAGACACACTACAGCACAGAATCGTTAAGAATTAGAGAAGAAAGACACCTCACACAAACCTTCATTCAAAGTGTTTACTAACAAAGTTTTATCAAGAGAGCCATTGTCAAAAGACCAAGTGAATAAACAACGAACAAATGATCAACGAAACTTATATGCCTGTCTGACAACAAAACGTATCTGAAGTGGAACACGAACTGCTGAAACGACTGAGAATCGAGGTGGCCCACAAACGCCCTACTACCATACGCAGGATCCCATCAAACCCGGAAGAACAATCAACCATCAGGAAACAACAAACTTCGTATACAAAATCAACTGCTAAGATTGTAAAAAGCGCTACGTCGGACAAACGGGAAGAAATGTAGCAAACATAGTCCATTATTATCTATTGGCTATTAAAAGGGCACGGCGCATCATGACTACATTCCATCTACTTGGACAACGTGCAGATCATTGACCAAGCCAAGACAAATCACTCAAGGAAGTTTCTCGAGGCCTGACAATCAGACAAAACTTCTGTCAACACATACATTGATCTGGAACACATCTACGCATCAATGCAGAGAAGGGATCAATCAGCGCAAAGGACAGAGAGCTATGACTACACGACCAATCATGGGGTGATTGGAGACAGTGACCAGATAACAATACCTTGACCTGCCTAACATTCCACGCCGATCGGAGGGTTGGCAAGATCTAAGTGATCGATACGGGCCTGAGGATCAATAAAAGCATATAGAAAATCAAAGCAACCGCGAACACGACCACTGAAGATGTCACCTTGCTTAGTGATGAAACGTCTGCGTGTATTATTTCTCAGTTCGGCGAAAAAGGCAACAACAACAAGGGTATAACATTTTGTTCGCCTGCTCAATGGTCACCTACTTTTTTCTAGCTTGTGGATTTATGAGAGTGTTTTTCATGTGCACTAGTTTTTTGAAGTCCACATGAGAATGATATCTTTGCGGATGCAGAGAAGAAGGTTATCATACTCAACCCTCCGGAATTTTCAGCGTTTCTCAATGACTGCAATGTTATCCTATAAATCCAAAAGCTAAAACACTTGAAGGGTTATACCTGCCAGAAATCCCAACTCCTGGTTGTCGTTTTAGCGATATGGCATACTGTCATCTTTCCTGCATGACCGACAGCGTCTATTTGATATAAAGATATATGGAAGTGCACCGACGGGAGAAAAATTAGATGCCTAAAGTGGGTTACGACGTTAAGCATGTAT
>JAOXNU020050433.1:0-11434 GCA_028565955.2 Melanoides tuberculata | reverse complement strand
AAATATTAACCATCGGCACACATATACCCGATCAACTATCATTCTTTTTCTTGACCTAAAAGTGGCTTTCGACTCAGTCGGCCGCCGTAGACTTTGGAACTGCCTCTCTCAGAATGGAGTTCCATGTAGAAATATTACCACAGTCCGTTCGCTTTATGCAGAAAGCCGTAGTCGCATTCGAGCCTACGGTCATCTTTCGCCTGAGTTCACCACGCGAAGTGGTGCTCGTCAAGGTTGTCCTCATTCTTCATTTCTTTTTAACTTGGTCATCGATAGCACCATTGATACCACGCATTCGGCCTCGGATGATTGTGGTATCCAGTTGCATCCGGATGGTAGGTTGACTGACCTGCAATACGAGGACGATATCGTACTGTTAAATGAAGATAGAGATAAGTTGGAAAAGTTTTTAGAGGAGCTTAGCAAAAACGCCGCAGCATATGGAATGCGTATTGTACGTTCGAAGTGCAAAATGCTTGTTCGAGATTGGGTCGGTACGATATGGAACCTGGTTATTATGGGTGAGTCAGTCGAATTGGTAGATAAGTTTACTTATTTGGGCAGTTGTATCACACCCGGGGGATCTATAACGGACGTAGTGTCGGCGCGAGTTCAGAAGGCTCGTTTGGCATTCACCAATCTGAGTCATCTATGGCGTCGACGAGATATCGGTTTGTTGGTCAAGGGTCGGGTGTATTCTGCGGCGGTACGGCCCGTTGTTCTGTATGGAGTAGAGACGTGGCCTTTGCACTTTGAGAATGGGCGTCCGCATCCGAAGGATATTCGAACCGCGTATTTGGAAACGTTAGATGAGATGGCACATTATCGCACACAATGGCGTTTGTGTATTTTCTCTCTTACTTCAAGCTGAATGTTTTGTGAACCCACTTTGCTTTACCCTATTGCTCTCTTATTATATTTGCATTAATTTTCACTGGTTGATCTGTTGCTTGGTTTAGCTGGTGAAACGCAGCGACCAGAACCGAAGTGTCCCAACAGCTGGTTCACGGTTATTAAAACTAACTAGCTGACTAACTGATATTGTGGTTCACTGTTTTCTTGACAGCCCTATATGGATATCTGATCAAGTCAACGTTGATACAGACAAAGTAAGATTATATGAAGGTCGAGAACGAAGTTATTTCTCGTAGCTCGGGTGTGGTTGCTTCTTGTTGCCGCGTTCGCCGAGCTTAGCAATTAGGTTGCCAACGTTTCATCGCCAGACAAGTTGACATACTCAATGTCCGGGTTGGCCAACGCATTAAATTGCGAGCGTGTCTTATCCAGTCAATGGAGCATACATGCGTGCTTCTCCTGCCAGCCCTGACCGCATTGAAGAAGCCTGAATGGAGCAAGACAGAAGTGACTCACAGATCCAAAGGAATGGAACTGCGCAAGAATGAATTTCCAATGTATGTTGCTTCTCTTGACATATGTATCCAATAGACACACGTTGAGAGACTGACTGCAAACAAATTTATTTACTATCATTCCTAATACTATTCCTATTCACTTGATGTGAGCACATAGGACATTGGGACAGTACTAGCCTAGCCATGACGCAAATCACAGCCTGATTGATCGAATGCGTGTATCGGTTAAGGAGACAATAGTAGGATAGCTTAACAAATTGTATCGTGACGTTGCAAAGTCATGTACCTATCTGGAAATACGTTCATCATCTGAGCGAGACCAGTTTCGGTGCTTCCTGGAATAATTGGAGCGCGTAAACGAGGCGAACTCATACTGAGTTCCTGTTTGAATAGGAAACATTAATTGACACTTCCTCCCTAATCACATTAGACAAAAGTTGCTTGGACCCCAGTCTCCTTGTCCAACAAATAATACCAAGTGGTTAGACGATCAAGTAGACTTCGTGTCACAACATACACATGATTAGGAAATCCAATAGCAACATCATCAGTCCACATTTATCAAACACTCGAACTAAAGGGGTATCCCAAAGCAGTGAATTCCTACATTCGAACAAGTCAGATCAGATACAAATGAAAATTTCACAAAATATATGCAGTCACGAGCAAAACTTCACGAGCCGATAAGCTTCAGGTCACACCACCATCTGGCAGACTATCCGGTATGCATATGATCATATGGAGAAAAAAGTATCATAAATCGTACCCTAACAGATGACTTGAACCGATCACTACATCGGACAACAATCCGGTTCAGACTCAGTTTTAACACACCGCCGCTTATCACTACTCCCATTCTCCAATCAATAGTTCGATTTTCTGTACACATGCACCTAACCATACCCCTAAGCTATCCAAACCGCATCCGTTACCGTGCCAACTGCACGTACCACCATCCCATCCAGTCATCCTGTTCCGCTCTGCAAAATGTGCGAGATTCCACAGACAACGTTCCCCTCATCATCCTTCGAGAAAACCGAGCACAGAACATACGCGTAAACGTCAACACGGGACAACCACCGGCCTAACCTTACCACGAACCCCACAACCGAGTCTAGTTCTGCGAGACCCTGATCTGTTCAACACCTTCACGTTCTCACATGAAACGGAAACCACTAACTCCCTTGATTATCCTTCAAGAACATATACACAATCACCACCCACATCTGCATTCATCAATTAAAGACCAGCAATAAATTGCCTGCATAGTTCTCATCAACCGAACCAGAAAGGCCAACCCTGCCGATGAAACAAATGAACAAACAATAACAACTGAACTGTCACGTTTTGGTGGTCCTAAAAAGGACCGTGATTCGTTCTCGTGCGGACCAGAAAGTCACGCAATTTAGCCGCCGAAGCCGTACAACGTACGGCCCTGACGTTTCAGAGCGTAAACAACATCCATAGCCGTGACGGTCTTTCGCTTCGCGTGCTCCGTGTAAGTGACCGCATCACGAATAACATTCTCGAGGAATACCTTTAGCACACCACGAGTCTCCTCGTAGATCAGACCGGAGATGCGTTTGACACCACCACGGCGAGCAAGACGCCGGATAGCAGGTTTAGTGATGCCCTGGATGTTGTCACGGAGCACCTTGCGATGGCGTTTAGCTCCACCCTTACCCAATCCCTTACCTCCTTTGCCGCGACCAGACATGACTCAGGCGAATTTTACCGCAACGAGACAACTGACCATCACTTCAACACCTATTTAAACTCACCAAACCTGTAGAACTAAATCCCTATCTGAACCAATCAAATTGTCCCGCGTATCCATTCAAACAAACACTCGCCTCTTGTCTTCCCATCCACCCTGGCCCACAACAAACACCATAACCAACAATATGTCGTCCATCGTTCAATTGTTCCTTATTGCTCGTTCATCAGTAGTCAGTGCAAACAATAGGCATCCAATGTCATCAATCTGCGTTTGAATTCCCTCAATATTTGAACTATTCATTCACGAACATACAACATCATAATCCTCACATCCATTCTTTTGGTCACACTTGATGTGCATCAAGTTACACCTTCATATATAGGACTGTATTTCTCCTCTCACATTCTATTCTCAAATGCTTTCGAACTAATTAGGAAACTATGAACTCGATGCACCATAGTGAAATGCTGTCCAATGCACGGTGGAGAACAGTTCTGTTCGCATGACACTAAACGCTTATTGTTGACAAACCAAACTAGCATGTGCTTACAGTGATGGAAATTACATTGCTCAATAGATGAGATGATAATGCGTGTTCCATATAATGAAAGACCGAACGATGATCAGCTGAACCATGTCAGGCTGAATATGTTTGACATAGAAGTTATTCCGATGAGATTTTCTGCAGTGATTGATGCAACATGATTAATAAATGAGGGAAAGCAGAGAAGGAATACGCGAGGCAATGTATCATATATCCGACTGAGTTGTCAAAATGTCTTCTCTTGTACCGATCTTGCGTAAAACGGAACAAACTCAGTTTACATTCTACGAGGCGGCGAGAGAACAACCAGTAGTTAGACAGACAGCTGAATAATGCTCCGATTGATTTGGATGCGTATGTGCTTCGAGGCATACACATGAATAGTACAATAATTACTGCCATTGCCACCAAAACAATAATAACAATGATAATAATAAAAATAAAAACCAGACGAACGGAGGAATATGATACCACCACTAAAACCCCTAATAATGCTGATAGGAAGATCAACAAATACCAACTGCACACTTGAATGTTGATCAAGTATGAATATCGACAGTACATTGAGTGTTCCGACATAAATTCGCACTTGATGCGTTCTACTGCATCATTACCTGTCGCTACCCGCTGTCTTACACCTATCACCTGGTACCATTAGAGCTCTAGTAAAGCGATCAGCCAGCCACTTTCCCATCACCTAATTTCAACGACAGCCGCCGAACAATAGAATACTTCGAGCTCTCTCTATCAAAAATCAAGTGTCTCATTGAAGCGCACTCCATCACGGCCAATGACGTGATTCAGTTTGAGGAATAGGAGCAATCGAAAACAGGCATACAAGTCGCTTACGGGAATGTCCCAATATAGCATTTTCGCAAATCAAACCCTTCTCTCGCCCTCGACGTTCGGATACAGTCAGACACTGTCGCATCAACCCAGCAGAATTGAAGCATCTAGCTCCATTCGAATCTCCACCGTCCCCACCAACGGACTACAATACACAATCACGGTGGTTGTGGTGAAAAGATGAACAAAACCGATGAAAACAAAAAAACTACATCGAACCATCCCCCTATCACAATCGAACCACAACAGACCAGACACCACAAGAAGAAAATCATATCCAATCGACAAAACAATCAATGGGTAGTGGCCCTAAAAAGGGCCGTTGTCACGTTCTCTAGCAAGCGCAGCCAATATCAATTAGGCTTTGGGCTTGTCTGTCTTCTTCGGGAGAAGTACAGCCTGAATGTTCGGTAATACACCACCCTGAGCTATCGTAACACCACCAAGAAGCTTGTTCAACTCCTCATCATTGCGAATGGCCAATTGCAAATGACGCGGAATGATACGAGTCTTCTTATTGTCACGAGCAGCATTGCCCGCAAGCTCCAGCACTTCAGCTGCCAAATATTCGAGAACGGCCGCCAAATAGACCGGTGCACCTGCACCCACACGCTCCGCGTAGTTGCCTTTGCGCAACAGACGGTGCACACGACCTACCGGGAACTGCAAACCAGCTCGTGTCGACCTCGTCTTCGCTTTCGCCCGAGATTTACCACCCTTACCACGACCACTCATTTCGACGCTATGCCAGAAAAGCGTGAACAACGAAAAACCCAAAACGCTGCAATATATTCCACCGTCATCACTATCAATCTCACACTATCGATCTGATCAACTGCATTCTCATTCGCTAACAATGCGATCGCATTGTCTCGTTGACCAATCAACAAACTCTATTCGCAATGCGTCCATTCGTCAGTGAAGACAAAGCAATCATTCGATGGGCGACACGATCGTTCGGTCTCTTCTGTTTAGTTTGCCTGATCAACTGTGCACCGATCAATGATGGAAGTGATCGGGTGATCAATCGGGTGTTTGGGTTGTGCAGGCGTGCGGAAGACTGTTGGTGAGGAGCGTAGAAAGGGAGGTTTGTGTGCTGTGCATCAGTTTTATCTCGTTTCCACATTAATTTGATTGTTTGGTTTGAAAGTCGTATGAAGTGTGATGATGTATGAACGACTAATTGGTAATCAGTACGTGAGAAGTGGTTTTGCCTAGCAGGAGACGTATAGATGCAAATAGTTCAATATGAGGAGGCTTTGAACTTTGTATCAGAACGGAATTGCGTTGGAGTTGAAGCGAACAGGTGCGTGAGGCAATTACATGAGATGACTAATGAAGAAGACGGACATGGACGTGGATAGAGAATATATGTGAAGTTTGTTCGGTCTGAAGCGCAATTCGCATTTGCTTAGCTTTTCCTCTCCCCATCTGCCACATCCTATTCGTGTCTTAATGGTAAAAAACACAATTGCTAGTTTTTCATGATGCCGGATGAGGAACTATTTACAGTTGGGTGAGAATCGGAGCACTGCATGCGGGTCGTGCTATTTGACGACATTTTTCTGTTCATACGGAAAAACGTCGAGAGGAGTAGTGTGGAGCAAGAGAATTGAACGTAAGATTACATCGTACGAAGCCGTGAGTGTGAATGCGGCAGCATTCTTTATCTATCTTCCGTCACATGATATCCATCAGTCTCGAGTTCATGCAGAAATAGGGTAGGTGGCTTTGGGAAATTTCACGGTCAAATGAGTAATGAAAATAAGTACAAATATCAAGGGTGTGCGAAATCACATTGGCCATGTACGAATCTTGACTCTTCGCATGCAAGTTGCTGATGAGAAGCAGCTGACCGAACGCCCTCTCTAGTAGAATCGGTTAAGACATGCTTCTATCGTACTTGGAAAGTGCCCGATCATACAAGCACAGTGAACTGCTTCAGCAGTATGTATGAAAGCCCGTGTGACGTGATGCTCTCACTACACCACACTCAAATAACAGCCCGTCTGCTCTCCCAGCAACTAATCAACAAATAGAATAACACGATGCAAAATAGGACAAATTCGCAGACTAACGCTGATTTCATCCGATGAAGTGTACAGACAAATCTGTGCCGAATAGCTGCGGACCCATTGCGCCCCAGGCTTGCACGGGTTACCAACCGCCGGTACAACTGTCAATCAGAACAGATAACGTGCTCGCGTTCAAACTTACCAAATAGCTAGAACCATTTAGCACTTAGTTCAGCGCCCCAAACCCCACGAAGTTTGGCGACAAACACCGAAGCGGAACATCCACCACATCTTTCGAAACACATGCACCGTCCGCCTA
Source organism: Melanoides tuberculata (assembly GCA_028565955.2). Taxonomy (NCBI): domain Eukaryota; kingdom Metazoa; phylum Mollusca; class Gastropoda; family Thiaridae; genus Melanoides; species Melanoides tuberculata. The sequence goes on along the minus strand of JAOXNU020050433.1, from coordinate 4,617 downwards.
ATCCCATCAAATCCGAAACGCTTGACCATCGTAGTCACAAATTAAAATGCCTATTCGTCCGCACCTCACCGAACAAGAGCCTATACGCGTTTGAACCAATTACCGATCCCTAGCCGCACAATAATACGAACGCAAACTCTCCCCGACCTCCCAAACAACACCAGCAAAAGACAAACCACAACACCAAACTCGAAACACAAATTGACAAATGATCAAATCAAATCAACAAATAGCAATCAAAATATGGTGGCCCTAAAAAGGGCCGTGGAAGCGTTCTCTACTCCGTCACCAAAACTATTGTCTACTTGGTGCTAGTATACTTCGTAACTGCCTTCGTCCCCTCGGAAACAGCATGCTTCGCCAGTTCGCCAGGAAGGAGAAGACGCACGGCCGTTTGAATCTCTCTGCTCGTGATTGTTGACCGTTTATTGTAGTGCGCCAGGCGACTAGACTCGGCAGCAATCCGCTCGAAAATGTCATTTACAAACGAATTCATGATGGACATCGCCTTGGACGAGATCCCAGTATCCGGATGAACTTGGCGCAAAACCTTGTAAATGTAGATCGCATAGCTCTCCTTCCTCCTTCGCTTCTTCTTCTTATCCACCTTCGGAGTCTTCACCTTGGAAGCCTTCTTGGCAGCCTTGCCTGAAACAACCTTCGGGGCCATGACCGTAGAGCAACGCACTCGCCTGACCAAACATTCACAACATTATTTATATCACAAATCAATCACCACTTCTACCTTACTCGCTCTTTATCGATCCATACTAGCCCTCATTCCATTCGTTCTCGTCCCCACCAATCATAAGACGAATGATCAATCCGCCTGACCCGTTCACCCATTCGTTCATACATGTCCAATACACATGGACCAATGCCGACCATCACATGTAAGCTTAGTCATACGACCGAGCCAATCCATCTGTGATCTGCGATTCACCAAGCCACGACGCTTCCCTCAAACTACAGTAGTCCGTTGTGAAATAATCGTCCCAGTGTTCAGGCTGATGAGTAATACAGATTGAAACACGTTGCACGATAGAGACTTGACTTGTTTAGCCTGTCAAATGGCAAGCACTTCGGTTGACGCTTTGTGAGTGTGGCGACCGGTGTGTTGTCCCCGAAGCAAAAACGCAGGATCACTTAGTCGGTGTGTTTGAACCAGATGATATGTGGCCTGTTCTTGGCCACAGTTCGCTGAACTTGTAGTATACAGAAACAATGAGGTTAGATGAATTAGCGTGAGCACAAACTATATCATGTGATATGAACATGGAACGAAATGGTGAATGCATGACCGTAACCCATGGTCTAATCGTTAAATGAGATTGACTTACAATCAAGTGGTTACAAATTTGGTTCTTAAATGAATGGGATTGGATGACTGCTATCGAGCATGAAACAATTGTACAAGGATTTCAGTACAAGTGATATGTTCATTGCATATGATGAATTGGTTGATTATAATCAGCCGAGGATTTGCCCGTTTTGTGCTTTACATGGGTAAATATCACGGAATGAGACAACTGATTCGATTCATTGCGGACTGTTTGTTTTATTTCAGTGCCAGTAATCGGTCCGTACGTGAAGTCTGCGACAAAAATCCATGTGATACTGTAAATATGAGGTGTGACAGTGTAGTTTAAAGGACAGCTCAGTGAGACTGGTACATCAGGGTGAGCATAAAGTAAGACTCGGTTAATGAACAGGCATTACAGGAATGGGTCCTGTGTTAGGGACGAGATGAGCATGCATGATTGGGATGCAAATTAAGTGAGACGATGATCAAAATTGGAGGCGTAAACGAGGTGGTAGGAAAACGAGAATCAATCCGTTATTTGTGTTGCCGAAAGAAAAGAGAGTAAATATCCGATCGAAGATGTATTGAAATGTCACCATAAATGTGACGTGCACGGTTGGGGATGTTTTGCGAGAATTGTCCGGAGAATAACGAGGTCTACTCCGTACGATCTGTCCATATCGCATATGAACAACAATCCCAGTTATTGTTCAGTACAGTTCCATTCCGTTATAATCGACTGTGATGTGTGTGGAGATAATGAGAATGGGAAGTTCAGGACAAAATTGTGATTCGTACATGGATCACATATCCAGTGTATTCATCGTTTGAATGTGATAATAAACAACGAAACGAGTGAAAGTATGCCATTACATTCTAACGTCAATGGAACCAGATTTGTGTTGAACATCGTCTTGCATGCTGTTTACTGTTGCATTTCTATGATTGTTATCTTGTCACGCAACCTGAATGATTCCCACCGTAATTGCACATGGATGAGTTGAAAATGAACGATCGATGTTGTTGAGAGGACACGTGTACATAAAACGACAGCTTTGATCCACCGACAAAGGGAACATTTGATTCTTTTGCACACTTCGATTATATTTCCATTCCAATTTCTGCGCGAACCCCAAATGTCACTGATGATGGATGAATCCATCATCTATATCTCGAATGTGTCATCCGAACAGATCTGTCGCACATTGTAAATCAGATATCACACCGAGAATGAGTATTGGTCGTTTCGTCACAACGAGACTGCACCTTGCCGCGATGTGACGGCTAGTGCGCCTCCGTAACCCAACGAGCTATACAGGATGCTTTTACGAAGTCGAAGATCCAATCATACCTGGAAGGTCAATTGGTAGAGGCCAGATGAAGATCAGTCTCAACCCCCTTTGGAGGTTCGTCTGATCCAGCATCTCAGAGGATAAAACGGTGGGAAATAATTGATCCAAATGAATGAGCTCCCATCATGCTCACTCCGCTGCCTTGGGGATAGGTTCTTGTTAGGAGCAAAGGCTTTGGTTGTGGACCCTAATCGTTCTCCTGTCCAGGGGCGTAAACATCCTTGACAGTACTTGTCCAACCCAAGAACCATGAATTCACAAACAAATTAAAACTTTATACTGCATTGGTCTTCGCGCAGTTTGAATTGGGCCGTGCTTTCCATTGAGTCGAACGGGCTACCGCTCGAACCCCTTCCACTCTTACTCCCCGACCCAGACCCCTGGGTCAAGAAGAGGATTGCACTCTAGAGCACACTATTCTCACATCCAGAACGCAATAGGTACGGTCAACAATGCGGTTCGGGCGGAAAAAATCAGACCAGTGCACAGACGATGGATTCCATCGGAATCTATTGCTCTCTTCAAAATCCGCAGATCCATTAATCCCGATACTCGATTGGATGAGGAGCGCAAGATTGTAAGACGCCAGCTGACCGAGATTCCGAGACATGACCGCGGGCAATGGTAGATCGCAAGGGCGAAAGAAATGGAGAAGGCTGCGGCAATTCGTAGCAGTCGCAACCTTTTCCGTTTAATCAGCAACACAGATCCGAAAAAGCCGGTGTTAGCGAAACGATCAAGGAGGTTGACGGTTCTCTGATCCACTCACAAACCCGTCGATTAGAGCTATGGGCTGAACAATTTGAAAGTCAGTTCAGCTGGCCAAACGCTACAGTGCATTTAGCAAATAGTTTTATGGGTAGACGATTAGATGTGAACACCAATTGACCAACAATGTCTAAGGTGAAATGGGAGATCTCTCACCTCAAGAGGCATAAGGCAGCAGGTTCAGATGGGTTGTCGCCATCAGTGTTCAAAGACGCTGGCAACGTTCTTATGCAGAAATTGACGAAGCTCCTCTGCTTCGTTTGGGAAAGGGATGACGTTCCTGTAGATTGGTGTATGTCAGTTGTAACCGCGACCTTCAAGAAGGGAGATTGCACCTCTGAGAATCACAGGGACATCGAAGTTGCTCAGAGGCATCATCTTTCGCCGGTTGTCACGCACGCGGGAGAGCTGAGGTGGATTTCGACTAGGGCAAGGTTGTATCGACCAAATTGTTACATGAAAAGAAATACTAGTGCATGGGCACATAAATCTGCCCTCAAATATCATTCCATTTCTTCACCTGAAGGCGGCTTTCGACTCAGTCGATCGCGATAGGCATTTGAATTGCTTTTCTCAGAATGGAGTTCCATTTAGAATTATTACGATACTCCGTTTGCTTTGTGCAGAAAGCCGTAGTCGTGTTCGAGCCTACGGTGATCTTTCTCCTGCGTTCACCACGCCAAGTGGTGTTCGTCAAGGTTGCCCTCTTTCCTCATTTTTTTTCTAACTTCCTGATCGATAGTATCCTTGATACCATACTCTCGGCGTCGGATGAGTGTGTTATCCAGTTGTATCCGAGTAGTCGGTTGACGGACCTGCAATGCGCAGACAATATTAATTTGTTAACTGAAGATAGAAATAAGTTGCAAAAGATTTTAGACGATCTTTGCAAGAACGCCGCAGCATAGGGAATAGCGCAGCGGCGTGGCCTTTTCACGGTGAGGATGTGCGTCGGCTAATGGCGTTTGATCACCGTTGCCTACGAAGCATTGCACTATTCTGGTGGGAGACCGGGATAAGTAATGCTGAGGATAGGCTCAGAATACTTGGCATCCATGGTTCAGCGTTGGCTCGAACATGTGCTGCATATGTCCTCTGATAGGCTCGCTCGGCGTGCAATGTTCGCGGAGGCAGAGATCGGGTGGAAAAGGGAACGTGGTGGTCAATCATTGACGTGGCAGAAAGGGTTGAAGG
>JAOXNU020049326.1:0-11469 GCA_028565955.2 Melanoides tuberculata | reverse complement strand
CGGAGATCAAAGCAAGTGGAAGAATATTTTCGCTTCTCATCCTTTCTCGTGCAAATTCAACCGCCAAATGGTGTAAGGTTCAAATAGTCTCATGGCAATTGTGTTGAGAAGCCACAACGAATTCATGATATTTCACCATCTGACCTTTGTATTTTTGTTTACATTTCTCACAATTACATCACAATGTAGGATACGATAGACAGCTATGGACAGAGAAACGCTACTAGGGGACAATAGCAGTAGTATGCCTCTAAGTTGAACGATTTCGCTCGCACGATCAACATAAGATTCGGTCGACGAATTGTGTGAGGTTGATTTATTGTTACGCCAAGCTCGGCGAACAAGGCAATGAAAATAAGTCACCATACCCGAGCTACCACAACCGACTTTCCCGTCACTATTAACCATGAGAATCGCAAGACTAATTCTTACGGGTCCCTCGACCGCCCGACCAATAGGGGTGCTATTCAGTGAAAATCTTTTACGTCTGGGTGACCAATAGGTTTGCATGGTCTACGCAGTAGACAACCTCATTCAATTAGATATCGGCTGATTTGCAGTTTCACAAATGACAACAGATGTCAGATTTACATTTTGTGGATGCACGAATGAAACTATTGATTCTCATAGTTTCCTGTAAGGCGTCAAATTATTAGATCGGTAAATAAGAAAATGTGACATATCACAGAAGAACGACAATGGAAATAGCCACACATTTCTTAATCCAGCAAATGCCGTTCTTGTGACTGCTCTTCAAGAAAAATGCATGTAACGATTACGGGTACATTTATAGCTGATGTATAATGGTGTGGAAATCAAATAACTAGATAGTACTGTGATCTCAATTAAATTACTGTCTTGTTCTTGTGTGACCGCAATGCATACTCAGAGAGAACATGGTGTCTCGAACGAGTAAGACAGATAAAACTGCTACCTATCAGGACCAATATCCGCGTCCGTAAATATGGTGTTATTTCAGATTGCAGATTCCAACCTTAGCGAGTTCCATGTCAATGCACCCTCCATGGTTTTAAACAACCACCAAATAGGTGTACGTTGCTTTCGACATTCATCAGCGGTAGATAACATGTCCTTTGGTGTGATGGAAAATGAAAGTATAAAAGTTAGTAGAACACCGAAGACACCTTCGCAAAGAAACCATACATTTCCTCACTCTTCGTATTTTAGTGAACACTCGGGGTACTAATTAACCACGTCAGCAATGCTATGACGATTGAAATGCCGATTGTCGTTGTTGTTCATAGCGAGTATGAGAGGACGAGAAGTAAGCATGCCTTCCTAAACAATTTCATCAACCAGGAATCAATTGGTTGTTGCACGTGAACTAGGTCACAATTATTAACTCAAAAAAGCATTGTTTACAGTTCATTAAATGTAGTAAACATCACGTCAGGCTATGAAGGATTGTTATAATAATAATGATATTGGTTTTAATACAATGATAATGATGATAATCATGATAGTAATACTGGCACTACGACAATGAGCGCGGGAATACCTCTCAAGTTCATAAGGCAAATTTAAGGGGACATGTTAAGGTTTACAGTAGGTGCAAGATTAAGGGCAATGAAACTGGATATACAAATTCAAAGACCGGATGCTTTCTGGCAGTTCGCTCCACAATCTGGCATATATGGAGGGAAATAATTGGGACCTGAACCTCAGTTCACGACAAGGATTTCGACGGATGAACACATTATTGCTTATTGAGTAATGCAGTTGGGGTTCAATTGCGAACACATCGGCATCTTGTAAGCCTTGCGATGGTCTTGGTTATATAGAAAGCAAAGATTCATCCCACAAAATAATAATGGATAATATTCAAGCTCTTGTGTGACATGAGATTTATAGAGAAATAATTTCCTAGCTTGTGATCTGAGGGATTTGTGAATCAGGTCTATGCATGTGCGAGATTTCGACACGCGGTACATAGGCTGTTCAGTAAAGGTGAACGTAGCTGAGTATTGTAGACTCAGGTCGATCAAGACGCGGTTGGAAGGGATTGGAGAACCACAGTACTATAGATCCTGGAGAGATATTACATCTATAAGTGAAGACAGAACATTTGAATGACAGCAGTGCCTTAAAAACCAAGCAAGGTTTGAAGGTGGGTGATATGAATAATGAAAGCGATTTTCGTGCACACAGTACTAGTAAAATGAACGATCAGAATTATATTCGTGATCGCGAAGATCTCTTGATAAGATTTATTTCATCATTCGAAGTGAACAAGGAACCTTGTATTGAGAAATCTCGGAGGCACTGTACAGCTGATTCATCGTCGTCAGGGCTCACCATCACTGCGTATTGTCCGACCACGCCGGGGTTCCAACCCGGGACTGAGAGAGTAGAAGCCGAGGTGTTTGCCTATTTGACCGCTGAGAGAACACCTTGTAAATGGTTGATTTCATATTGATCTCGTTTGATATAGCGCCGCTCGGTCACTAGAATCATACGCCATTGGCGTCCGTGAACAGTGGTCGAGTGCCGATATGAACTCTTTCGATTGAGTGCAGCCCGCAGGTTATAGATAACCTAATGGAGATTGTGTGAATTATATGGAAGGACCACAGAGAGATTTGGTTTCATTATGATAGCATTTTTGTCTCACCATATCGGGATTGGATAAGTGCTCACGAACGCCGTGTTCTTGAATCCTCTTCGATATAATTCCCAATAATCTCAACCATAGGAAAGTTTTTTGAGGTGGATATGTGCAATGCCCTGTGAGTTATTAACAGTGTTTCACTACTAATCAAAATTCTAACACACTCACAATGTTCATCTAGCGGATTATCGCGAGGAGATCTTTATCAAATAGTACATTCGCACACAAAATTGTGATGCATGGCTTGTGATAGCTTCTAACATGGTAATTGGTGAAACGATAGAAGATCTGTTACTCAGCTCCACCATCAAGGGTATCGAGATGAATATATCAGTCATTCGGAAAGAGCGACGCAAGGTACTATCGCGCGTTACCGTAGAACCGATCAGTCTACTGAAATAGAGCCCCTCTGACAATTCATTTCCATAGATTTCTAAAAGACGTGAACGATTTAATGGAACAGTGCGGTTTGATTGGTTGCATTTTCGTGGTCAAACTGAGCAACAGACTGAAGAGGAGAGTTTACATCGTGCATTGAAACATCTTTTGGATGGAACTACTAAGTCTAGTTCTACCCATGTGGCTCAGTTTCACTGTCTGGGTTCGCATCCTTCACTGCAACATCAATGACTGACGACCGCTTTTGCTCATCCATCCTCTGCCTGGCTCGGCGAATAGTCTACTGCAAGATGGATTCTCAGGTTGCATTTGTAGTACATATACCATCCAATGCAGCCGTGGGTGATGAACGACTTGATTCACCGCTAAACCATGACCAGTTAGCACCCTCTGCCAGACTTTAACATTGCTTATCCGGTTCTCTCATCAGCCTCGCGCAACGCTACGTGAGCCGCACTGATCGAAAACTAATAAATGTCATATATTCTTGGCGCGTAAAAGCAGTGTGTTTGTTTTATAGCGAGAAACGCATCGTGCCTTCAGCCTTGTTTCAATTCGGTAATTCTGAAACAATCCGTCTGAACTTTTGCCACATCTGAGGGCTGAAAGTTGGTCGCATACGAACTCTGATTTGAACCAATAATTTTCTGGCCCGTCATTCCATTTTCAAATGCATCAACTCTTGTGCACCATTCATGAATGACGACAAGCATTGCACAGCTGCACAACACTTCATCCAGTATTTTAGGAAATAAACTTATCTTCCTTTCAAAATATCGGTTGTTTTTGGACGAGAATTGCTTGGTCGATTTTTGTTCCATTGATGGCTGTGTATTTGAAAGCGGATATATGAAACGTGCGTGTGCCCCAATAATGCATTTAAGAGCGCATTAAAACATTTGGTCATGGGTTAAATTACAGATATTTGCAATGAATTTAGAATAATTGTTCGTAAGGAATATATGGAAGTATATAGATTGATGTTTGATCAACACGTTCTTTCCTCTGTCCGAGTTCCACCTCAGCTATTTTATCGACGTGCATCCGCAATGAGTGGAATCAACTAAACTAATGCAAAACCAAAGCTTAGGAAATGGTTCCTACATGACATTTCACCATATCTGAGCACAGTGTGACAAACTGCGATCATATATATATATATATATATATATATATATATATATAAATAACTCACGTGTGTATGCAAAACTACGGAAGGTTGGTTAGGAATGTGTATACTACAAGGTGTACAGGCGCGCGTGTAATAATAAACCGTCAGCCTAACAATCATATATTTCTACATTATAACTCTATCATCCGCATAAGACAGTAGTACATGAGGAAAAGCGTGAAGTGTCAACATTTGTTTTCCGTCATTATTTATTAACATTAACACTAATAAACAATTCGCCACCGTTAGACTAGGCCACATTACTGCGGGCGAATTGTTGACTGGCTGTGCTACAGAGCCGTTTGCCTTTCATTTCAATTTACGAGCATTCCATTCCACGCTTCGAAGGTGACATGTATTTCCGTTGATAAGACAAATGAGTTTTCTGATGTAGGGCTTAAAGTTGAAGGGTCGTTCTTTGAAATTATACGATTCGTCGATGATGCGCATTGTTGTATTGTTTGAGACAAACGACAATTAGGGCGTTGAATAGAGCTGCGGAACTGCCAATTGTTATGACTTGGCCGATTTGGGTTACATAAGACTGATATAAAATATCCACTTCTTTCGTAAATTTTTAAATGCATCCTTTCCAAAACATTCTGTGTCAATTTACCCTATTTTATTTATAAAAAATGCAAATTCTTTATGACCTTTTCCCAGTCGTAATTAACCTGCATCCTATATATAAATATATAAATATATATATATATATATATATATATATATATACATATCCACGGAAAATTAATTGGGTCCATTTGGAGGAAATGATCATATAATGAAGAGAAAATGTGTTTGGTAATATTGCCCCGGGAACTAACGATATTTGTCGTGTTTTCTCGATCGCCTTGAGTCATCAGACAATCAGTGTGATACTAAGTTCAAATCTGTTTAGGCGTTTCTCCCACAGAAGATTTAGATCTTCCTCACCCATCCACGTTGACTGATCACTTTGCCAGATATATGCATGCAGCAGATCGCAATTTAAATCTGCCCTTCTCAAATTAATATTTATCGTAGCTCTATTGTGCATTATGTTTTCCGGATATTGAGCAATCATGGCGTTGTTGAGGGTGTTGAGGATGTTTTGTTCTTCGAGCTGAGAAATTCGATTGCAGATGTTTGGACACCAAGCAAAACGACATCATCATGGCCTAGTTTCCCGGTTACTGGGATTGTGGCTTTGATGAACACGAAATACCACGCGACGAGTTGCTTTAGGCGTGGTTTACTGAGGGGATTGTATAAATTGGGCGATACATAAACCCCTTCTCACCAACTCGTCGATGGGTCAGTGAAATTTCGTGAAACAAGCAACTACTTCCATAAGATTAGTTGCCAGATGATTAATGGATATAAGATCTGGTGCAATGTGATGTGATATTTATTGGATAACGGAGCAACCTTGTGTGATCACTTTGTTTTGATGAAGTCATTATGAGTGTCAACAGACAGGGAGTTGCGTTTGTGAATCAGGTTACTGGAGGAAGACAGGAATGCACTCCTGGTTTCTCGAGATTGTTGGTCGCTGGACGGCGACGTCTGTACAGGCTTCCAGGAGCTTCCTGCGATGTGCCACGTCCATGCTTCATACCCAGGTGCAAGTGTGTGCGTGAACCTAAGGTGAGTTGGGGGGATGTGAAAAATAGTTCGAGAAAAGAGGACAAAATTCGACTCCGTCTGACCAAGCCTAACACGCTCGAAATATGCAGCAGTTCGCTGAACGCCAGATTTTTGAACGCTCTCAACTTGATGCTCAGTTGCAACCTCATATTTCCCTCATCATTACACTTCAACAACTCTAAGCAAAATAAAGAAGTGCGTTACATTTGATCATACTCCAATGTATGCAATTTTGTTTATTGCGGCTAATCATCTCAATGAACTCAAAATGGGAGAAGTGGAGAGTGTCAATCTAGTCATCTCGTGCAATGAGTTTTGCAGCCTGACTAGATAAGCTGAAGCGCTGTTCTCAATGGGTTTGCCTGCACCTGACGATTTGCATGTCCAATTCGATAGATCAGGCATTAGTATTATTGCTTCGAATGATTAGTGTCCCTGGACGGTTCTCTATGAAAATCATTTACTATTCTTTAGTCTCTGCGTATTGATCAGCTGTTTTCTGACAAACATAAATAAGACTGGAAGCTCGCATCGATGCAGTGCAGTTAATCTGTCAGTTAGTGTTTCGTGTTCGCTTTCCTAGAATAACACGTGTATCTCACATCTTATAATTGTTCATTCATACTTCCGAGTGCCAGGAAGACGTTTCTAATTTGGCCTTATGGTGAGATGCTTGCGAGTGAAATTTTCAACAGATTCGATGCTTTAACTCAGACGATGTACCTGGAGGACGGGACTGTATTAAAGGTCCTGACCATTACCCCATGCCACACCTCCACGCCTTTTCGGCGTTAATGGTTAGTAAGTGCATATTCAACCGGATAGATCTTATCCGCGCCTATAACGAAATATCAGTGCACCCAGAGGATATACCCACAAAAACGATCACAAACCCAGTTGAACCATTTGAGTTTCTAGGAACGCTATTTGGTCTTCGAAACGCGGCTGAAACCTTTCAAAGATTCATGAACCAGGTAACATGTGGCTTAGATTTCGTTTTCACTGGCATATCTTGTTTGAACCATACACCAGATAAGGCGTGGTCATCCATCCTGGCAGATGAGTCTTTGGTTTAACACAGATAACATTTTAAGCCACGACATCGATTCGCATGAAATAAGATCTTTTTTTGAGAAGGCGATAGCAGTCAGTATTTTCCCTATTCCGGATTCCTTACCCGAGCTCTGTGGATTCGTCGGAATTGTGAATGTGTAGAGAAGTTTTTATTTCGCAATGTTATGAGTTGTGTCAATCGTTTACCGATCTGCTCATTTGAATTACAAGTCAGGAACTGATTCAGGACCAATGGCTACAATTCTTTAACGGATGTAATGTTAATGAATACCGATTTTCGCCCAGATGAAGAATAACGATATGTCTTCCGCATAATGAATACACACTTGTGGAGTATCAAAACGGTTCTTTCACAACTCGCTTGACCAACTTACTCCAATTTACAACTGCTGAATATCAAGGTACAACATGGAGAATTCAATAAAAATGAAGATTCTTCTTTGAAGCGACCGAGGTTTGTTTGCTCAACTAGACGAAGAATAGCAAATGGGAAATAATAATTTAACTGTACCGCGGACTTGTTGGAATGTCAAATTTGTGCACTATTCCTATACCAGTAAAACTGATCAAAACGTTCAAAACTGTCGTTCACGAACGATAACGCTGAGAGCACTCGATTCACGACAGCTGTGACTCAACTACCCCATAGTATGTGAATTATGTGAGTGGCCTCAAAAGTGAACAGGTTTACAATTCAAATAGGTTTGTGACTGCCAGTAGAGGAGAGTTGCCCATTGTCGCGTGTCAATGGGGACAACTTTGGGTTGGAACTCTACTCAAAATCGTACCATGTTACTTACACTCGTTTACAATCCATTTTACCATACGTCACAGGTCAATTGCATCTTCCCAACCGGTCGTTCATTTGTGGATAGAACAGCCGCTGCATGTTGACCGAAACTGAATTGGTGTTCATTGTATAAATGTGATACACATTTTTGCTGCTCTGGAGAGTCGTGGTTTGACAATGAAGTACATGCTTGTCCGTTAGACTTTGTGTGATCGGGCAAACGTGTGATGCACCGGGTGATGTGTGTGTAGTGGTGAAAATATGGTGAACGAAAAGGTGCGATGATCTGATTAGCCAGTTTGGTTTCCAATTCATTCAACGTTTACGAGGACAAATTTACGATAGATGAGCAGGTCAGATTGAATAACCATAAACAAACATTATTTCCCTTGCTATTTGATAAAACAAACTTCACTAGACTTGGTGCACGTTCATTATGTGGGCTAGATTGATTAATTTATCCAACAATACGTGTGCAACGTGTGCGAGAGGAAACAAAGTCGTTCTACTGTATTCGTGTGTTTGCACGCAGGCTTCTGTTGTGGAACAAATAAGTTAATTAGGCATTTTCTCATCTGCTTTAGGCATTAACATGTAATAGTGTGCTACCATGTAAATGTGAATTTGGATTCAATTTATGACATGCTTGTGGTGGCACATCACTGTGAAGTCTATTGGTGACCTCGAGAGAGACACACGAGGATATGAATTCGACAGAGATTCGATCACAAGCCCATGGGACGATAATTTTGGTTGAATGCTGAAAGAAACTTCGGATTATTCCTGTGTTTTACCGTCCCGTCCCGAAAAATGTATGCCTGTTATCTTACGAAGAAAACCGTGCGGGCAGGCGAATTGCTTCTTCTAGAGCTTACTCGAATCAAAAGTTTTCGTATTCACATTTTTCGGATTGAAGTGAAAGCAATGCAACAACATACAGGTGCGGGTTTGAAGACAGCAATAATCGTTTGCTTGCTCATGTTGCAGCGTTTGAAACTGTCTCGTTAACCCTTTTCCTATTTGGCGATTCTTATAACAATGGTGTGTGACGAATGTCTCACAGTCGGTAGTAGGAGATTGGCCTAGATAGGGGTAAACGAACATGATTTCATCATTGATGGCACCAATCGATCGATTGCATATTGGCTCTGGTCAGATGCGTTGCTGATGCAATAAACTGATGGACGGTACTAATGAATTTCTATGGCAACTACTTGATCCCATTTCTGTTTGCAAAACTAATGAACCAGCACAAGGAACATAACAATGATGAATAACGAAGCATACATGTGACGTGATCAGGTGAGTTACGTAATCAATGTCATTGTTAAAAATCAATAAAAGCTTGATAAATTGAAATCTGTAACTATCGCTATTATTGAGGAAACACGGGGTTGAGAGCAATTCTCGTGTTATGATAAGCTCAGTAATTCAAGGGAATCAAGCGTTCCTTGCTTCATATGAATGCAGCAATCCCATAATTTCCATATTCATTGGATGTTTTATTCTTCGATTTTGCGACTGATATTCCGGGTAATCTTTCATGCCATCAAATGATGATCATAATGCGGATTCAAGGTCACATTTTTGTGAAAATTCATTGCGATGCAAAAACGCTTGAGTATGAAGCAATGGATGAACAGAGTTGGAAGGTGGTGTAACTCAACTATTTTGCACGTCATGTGAATTGGGCAGCGAAAAACCGCTACTGAAGCGAAAAATGCCAGAAGCGTCTAGCTTTGTATTCCAAAATATATAAAATCGTTTGGTTTAATTTTGGTTTATATATCCGATTCAAGCAATCATCCTGCCCATCTGCGCGAAAACGGCAGCACCTAACATCAGTCCTTTTTAGGGTTAGTGAGGATCGCTGGCCAAACGAGATCAAAACATGCGAGAAGGCCTCTCGGAACATAAATTTCGGGTAGCCCCGAAATCAATCAAAACAAGTAACCTGATGATATATATACACCGATATAAGAAAAACGTGAGCGACTGTTAGGTTGATAGGGTGTGAATAACAAACACGCACCGGAAATGGCATTGGACGATTTTCTCGACAAAGTTGGGCGATAATTATTTCATCAGACGAATTGGATCTCAACCATCAAATCCGTCAGTTGTTTTTGCCTCGTTCGCCGAGCTAAACAGTGAGATTTCGAACGGTTCGTCATCAGATGAGGTGATATGTTCAATGCCTCTGTTGGCATTTGTATACAGTTGTGTGTCTTCTTAAATATGTCGTTAGCCTTGAATCGGTCGGCCGTGTTTCGTTGATCTTGGGGCCGAATTGAAACGTGGAGCAGGCTAAGTGGAGCAAGACACTGGTTTGTTGCTCTAGGAGTTCATGCGAGCCTATGAATTCTCATGACACAACCGATGTGTTGGAACGTTTGTTCAATGGTAAATCATAGATATCTATTTCTTTGTCATTTGTTCTGTACAAGGCCTTCCCAACGATATGCAAGCCAAGGAAACGAATAAACTGCCCATAGGTGTGACTGGTGTTTAAAATTACCTCGTAGAAATGATCAAACGAGAACGAACATCACGTGTCATGCGTGCAAACTATGATCGTATTGTAGATTAGCAAACCATAATCTGTGCCACTCCGTGACTATTGTTAAGGTAACTCTATGCTAAAATGCTCATTATCCTTCTAAATTTCAACTTTGTATTTTCTCCATGATGCTCCGATTTATCCGGGTTCTATCGTTGATTGTTCTTTTGATTGATGAATTCATGGAAACCTCTGTGGCTAGAATATCAATTATGTAAATGCATATCTGGTTGGAGCTCACTGTGCGCACAGAGCTCTAAATCTTAAACTAACACAATTCCTTATGGAGGGACGAAATGTGACGACAGTGGTCTTGGATAGTACTAACGGAACAATATTGGTATCCCTCAGCTCAATTTCCCGAACCCGTTGCAGTGTCGTTTTTCTATCTAAGCTTGAAATCTTGTTTGCCGTATTTTCGTGCGCAAGAATTAACCATCAATCCTAGCCACAATATATGCGCCGAAGCCATCATACATGTTTGCAAATGTCAGATTACACATCAGATAAATAGTTCTGATGCTCACTGTTCAATCAAGACCGTAACCCGCCAACCGATTAAAGCATATAATTGATCGCATAAATTTGTCCTTCTAGTGTTAGGGATATGCGATCATCCCCGAGATAAAACATGTTGAAACTAAAAAGTGATTTAAAGTTTCACTTAATGACAGCTGATTCTGAGTCACTAATGCTCAACGATAACAGAATTTATCGATATGCATATCCGACCGAATTTGAGCCAATTCCCCGTGGAGAATACTTTAACTCTCAAAACAAACGATTAAATGCAGTTCAGTGTTTACTCCTAAATTGACGTCTTCCCATTAGGTCCAGCCATTTGAGTATATCGATCCTAATGGGTCTTTATGTACTTAGTATTTTGAAGAAATTTTGGGAAATTTACATTTTGTCAAAATTAATTTCATCAAGCGAAATGAAGATGAAACCTAGTGCTGAAAAGCCTGGGAAGCACTGTACAGCTGTCCCATCCTTGTTAGGAATCGTCAGCAGTTCATATCCAATGATTATTTGCAGAATCAAAACACGAGTTCACGTGGTCTTTAGTTTAAAGAAATCCACCGTGTAGCTGGCGTACAGGCAATCAGCATTCAGTAGACATCATAATCATGTCGCTTGATATAGCACCCAATGTCACTGCCATCGTACGTTACTAGCGTGCTTGAAACGGCGATCGACTCCCAAATGGACGTCTTCCC
>JAOXNU020048219.1:0-11493 GCA_028565955.2 Melanoides tuberculata | reverse complement strand
TTGTTGCATAATGTTTGCGCATCTTACAAAGGTCAAAGGTCATCAGGGGCCATAATTCATGGCAAGTTCGTCATTTAACCGTCCGGCTTTCTTGTTTTTTTGTGGCGACAATCACTTGCCACCTGCCACATACAAAAGTGTGTCTGTATAGGCAATATACAATTTCCACAGTATTCGACAAGTCAGTAAAGTTGGTTATGTCATTATTCCTTTCTTTCTTTCTTTGTGTACTAACCTTCAGTATGTTTATTTTTTTAATTACTTTTTTATTTATTAATAAGCACCATCTACAACCAAGCTTTAGATTGATTTTGTGCCTGTGCCACTAATGCTTAATTTTTTAATTAGAATGGCACCTGAAAATTTTAACTCAGCATGTGAAATTTACAACTTAATTTCCAGAAAGGTCTTTCATTTTTTTCTTGGCCAGGCGTGATTTGACAACAATGTGAATGTTTAAAAAAAATAAAGACAATGTTCTGCAATATTTTTATAACTCTCTCTCTGTCTATCTATCTATCTATCTATCTATCTATCTATATCTATATATATATATATATATATATATATATATATATATGAGATGAGTATGTGTTTTCTTGGCAGGTATGTGAGAAAGGCCACATTGCACACTCCTGGTGTGCCCAACCTATGTTAAAGTACAAGTTGCATGCTGGTGATTTTATCACAGCTGCGGGAATTGTTGTTTCCGGCAACAACATGGCGAAATTTGCATTGCTGGCAAGGGCGATGAATTTGAAAGTTGTATCAAAATCAACCTTTCATCGCATACAGTCCAATTATGTGATCCCAGCAGTGGATGCAAGATGGCTACGTGAGCAAGCAGACCTTGCTGAGGCATTGCAAAACAAACAGCTTGTTGTTCTAGGTAATCTTTTCAATATGTTATCTAGGATGTGTGGAGAGGGGGTATGTGTTATGACTGGTTTGGTTTGTTTGGTAAGGCTTGGCTGTGATGTCAGATTAGTTGTATGTGTTGGGATGGGGGTAGGGTTAATGACAGAATCAGTGGATGGTGTGCTTTGGGGTTATATTGATTGATAGCAAGATGCTGGACTCGATGCATATTTACTCTACTGCAGTCATAAGACACTTGAATTTATCCCGAAGGGAGGATTTTCTCCATTTTTTTTATGAACTTGTGAAGCAAGGTGAGTATGTGCTGATGCATTGCGTTTGGAGTCATCTGGCGTGGGCGTTGGCTTGGCTGTGGGTGTGCAGACAAAACAGTTTATATTGAAATCTATGAGAGACTTTCAGTCACATATTCTTGAAACTAAATATGATGATAGTATGTGATGAGGGTTTTCTGAAAATGCATTACATCAAAGATCATTTGTGGGCCATTGTTAATACAAAAAAGGCACACTTTGCACTTTCCTCAGACACCACTGAACACAAACTTGAAACTTGCCATAATAGTAGTACGTGACAAGGGTTCCAAAAGTAATCAATTTGATGAGCTCTCAGAAAGGTCAGAGGTCATAAAGGGCCATAATTATGGGGGAAAAGGCCTGAAAAAATGAAGGTGCATTTTCTGACACTACAGAACATAGAAACTTGAAACCTGGGACAGTGGTAGAATTTCATGGGTGCTTTCTAATGATTTATATGTAGATTACCTTTCATGAAGGTCAAAGGTCATCAGTGACTATGGTTCATGCACAAATTGGGATTTTTGCAAATAGGTGCAATTTTTTTTAACCACTATGGTGAATGTATGATGGAAACTGGGCATGCACATAGGAGACGCATTGGTCTTGTTCATTGCGTAAGGTTTGCTCATCTAATAAAGGTAAAATGTCATCAGAAAGATAACGCAAGTTTGTTGTTTAGGTGTCTGGCTTTTTTCCTGTTTATTTTTGAAGTCCTGGTTGCAAAGGAAAATAGAAAAAAGAAGTGATAATAAAAGGTATGCAAAATTTGAAAAAAGAAATAGCACCTTGAAATATGTGTAGAAATGAAGAGGGGTAAAAAAGTGTAAAATTTGAGTTAAAGGGAGGAATTGTGTGAAACTGTCAACACCTTTCCTCCTTTATTACTCTATTTTCATCATTCTCCGTTTTCGTCCGTAAATGTGTGTGTATGTACGTGAAGTGATTTGGGGTGGTTGTGATGTGAGATAACGGTTGTTAAATTGAAACAGTGGAAAATCAAAGACGGTATTGATATAATTAGTCATTACCACCATATTGTTTTTTTGTTTTGTTTTGTTTTTTTTTTCATCTTTTTGTTCACTTTAGCTTGCAGAGAGATTTCATACAACAGTTGCTAGTATACAATATTTTTTTTTTTAAGTGCAAAATCTGAACAGAAAAATCTGTTAACAAATACATACATCATTACGATATAATGTAAAATTAACACAATGTAGAAAATTAATACAGCAGTTCATTTTTTTCTAATCTATACAATATAAGGTAGGTTGCTTAATTTATTTTTCTTGGATGTTTGTCATATGCAACAGAGTTGTCTTTTGCTTTTAATAGGAGATGGCCGAAACGACAGTCCTGGTCACTCAGCACAGTATTTGACGTACACCATCATGGACGAGGACACACAAAAGATCATAGCTCTGGAAACTGTGGACAAGAGAGTTGTCGCAGGAAAATCTCCAAACATGGAGAAGGAGGGGTTCCAGAGGGGAATTGAAAAAGTGACCCAGCAGATGGGTTTGGCCATCACTGAAGTCGTGACTGATGCTCACCTTGGCATCGGATCACTAATGAGTATGTTTCTGTTGAATATAAAATAAGGGCCTCTTCTTTTTATCTCTCTCTCTCTCTCTCTCTCTCTCTCTCTCTCTGCATATATATATATATATATATATATATATATATATTATGATTATACGTAAGTGACTATGGGTGGAATTTTTTTTTTTCTTATGATGCTGAAACAAAATATAGAGTAATTACAATGAGCATTAGGATTGATTGACTGATATATTTGTTCATTTATCTTCATTTATTTACTACACTACATCTTGTATAAGTCTGAAACCATATACAACAGTCATCACTTTTAAACAATTACATTAACTTTGTGGCAATTTCACTGGATTAAATAACAGACTGTGCTAAGATGCTTAGGACCCACACATGCTAATATACTGATTGCTGCATAAAGACGTGTCCACTGTATACAGATTGAACTATAATTATTGTTGTTGTAGTTGTTTTTGTTTTCAAGCATACAATTTTCATAAAATTACAACTTAAATGTTCTTTTTGTTACTTCATAACAGAATCGGATCCAAGATACAGACACATGACGCATAGTCTTGATATCTGGCATGTTGCGAAAAACTTGGGCAAAAAAATTGCACAGGTAAGAGTTTCTGAACATATTTTTTTCACAATATAGTTACATCTATTGTAATATATTTCACTTTCAAAAACATGACTGTGAATGGATGTAGAGGAGGGTGAATTGGCAGGGTTTTTTGGGGGGGCCGCTCCCTGTGCCACTTAGCACACTGTGTTCGAAATTGATCAATCTCTTTTTTCAAGATAGGGGGGTCAGTAGGCACACTGATTTTATCTGAAATGTGCCGCTCTTCCTACATATTTTTCTGGCACTTCTCTCTTTTCTTCTGTGAAAATGGGAAAGGGGAAAATTCCAACGTTGCTGCTCAATTATGTGCTATACAATAGATTTGTAACCACAAGTTCACAACTCATTGACTTAACCCTCTTACTTTCCAGAATGCCTTGTTTGCTATAGTGGCTGTAGCCAGCAGGGCATTCTGGAGAATTGGAGGGTTAAGCACTGCAAATGTGCATCACAAATTAAATAACTGCGCCCTACTCCAAACTGAAAAGCTGGGGATACCTTAAAAAATAAAAATCAATATTAAGAGTAGGAAAGATGATTTTCTTGTAATCTAAAAGTGATCAATTTTCTGGGGAAGAGGGAGGAAGGAAGGGCGGGATTGGAAGTGTGTTTAATCCATAGAATTTTTAAAATACCCCCCACCCTCTTTTTTTTTTTTTTTTTTTTCAAATTGAAGAGTCAACTTGTCCATAAGTGTGTTAGAGGTGAATGAACCCTGCATTTGTTGGAGTTGAAAGTGTGGGCTTTTGGGTCGAGGGTTGTAAAATCATGTGTGGTTGTTTTATTTCTTTTGGGGGGGTTGTGGAGGGGATGGGTTGGGTTTGGGGTGGTTGTTTGAGGTTGGTTGAGATTGTGATTAAATAACAGGAGGGGATAATGGGTGCAAAGGGCACAAGGCAGGGGCTTCAGCAACACAAACCTCAACCACACACACAGACCCCTTATGCCAACCCCCACCCCAAAACCACTGCCAATGCCAGCATTCCAACTCCTACACAATTTCCTGCTTCTTCTTCTTTTTTTTTTTTTTTTTCTTCTTCTTTCTTTCATCTTTCCTTCTTTCTTTCTTTCTTTCTTTCTTTGGCTACAGGTTATGAGTCCAAACACACATCACAAAACTCAGCATGCCTCTGGGAAACCCAGATGGGTTGGGCCCTTAAATGTTGACTTGAGGTTTTAATACCAGATGTAAACATTGGGCTTAGTTTCTTCCAAATGCCTGAAACAGTAAAGTCGCAGAAGGAAATTTAAAAAAATTGATCAAGCAACAAAGCAATGTATAAGCTTGATCGTGGTCATGCATGCCGATTCTGGCCTAGGCTTAATATATGTGTTAAGTACATAAGACTTGTTTTTCATTTTAATTGTTTAGGCCTGTTTGGATGTTAACCTTTTGAATGGGACAAAAATTTAAAAAAAAAACAAAAAAACAGAAAGTAAAGCATAGCTGCATGACGTCAGCAAATGCTGTTTCAATCAAACTCTAATGCCCATACAGCGCTATATGCGAGGTAAGCCTATGCTCTGCCTTCTCTGAGCTCACAGCACTACGAAGTCTTATGCTACTCGCTGTGAGGCTCATGAATGTGTATCGCCGTTGACTTGGGGTTTGAAGGTCTGTTAGTGGTTGTTCTGTCCTGCATTTCTCCATCCATTTTCATTTATCACTCAAATTTTCACCTCTCTCTCTCTCTCTCTCTCTCTCTCTCTCTCTCTCTCTGTGTCTCCTTACAGCTTGCAAGCCAGAAGCAACATGCCAAGCTGTTCATGTGGACGAAGGACATTGTTTACCATTTTTGGTATGCATGCAGAGAAGCAGGCACATATGAGGAGTTTGTGGTAATTAATTAGTGCTTTTTTTTTTATTTCATTACATAATATTTTTCTTGGTATGGTATGATGCAGCAAACAAATATGCAAACTAATCTGGGTATGTAAAGAGAGAGAGAGAGAGAGTACATCAGCTAATAACTTGTCCAGTTGCATTTCCTTCAGCCCATTATTGTCAAGGATACATTTTGTATTTAACAGCCCTTTACTGTATATCATGCAATATTTTGAGCTAAGAGACACATGTCTGGCCTATCCAAAAAGTGCATTTTAGCCGATATGACTCATGTCTTGAAAGTAACAGTCATCTCTGTGTAATATTAATGACATACATTCACTTGATGAGTTGGAAAACATATTTGTTATGTACATATATCTATTTCTTAATTCATGTTCAATTAAGTTATTTGTATTTTGGTCGTGACGTTAAATTGTTTGAAATCATGTATAGGGCTAACCTAAAATTTCCATTAAATACACGGTCATCTTGAAACTCCTTATCATTAACTTCACACTGCCACCAAACCAAAACAGTGCTTCTTCAGCTACCTTATCACACCCAATTTTGTAAGCTCATACATACACTAACAACCCGCAATGACCCCCCACCCCCACCCACACACCACCACCACCACCGCCACCACAAAAACAACAACATGTCTTCACAACCAACACCCTTATTCACCTCAAATACACACATGTACACGCTTTCCTTTTTTTAAGTATATTTATTTCTTTATCAGGAGATCTGGCGTGGTGTACTGCACCACATTACAGATGAGCACACATGGGGCCTTGGACAATGTGCTCATGACCCTCTTCAACAACATGAGCAAGAAATGGATAAGCAATGTCTACATCCTGTTGAGGATGCTGAAACAACCAAGGAGTTGTCCAAGGTGTTGTTGTGCACCAGGCTGCTGAACGACATGCCGAAATACCTCAATTTCAGGTATTATCTGTAACTATCAGTAACCTGATTTGGTTGTTATTGATGATGTATGAGGCAGACAAGGATGGTAGGTATTAGGAGTGGGTTACAATCCACTCCTATTCTCACAAATCAAATTCAATGCTTGATTTCAAACAATAGGAAGTTGTGAAGTTACAGAGCTCCCTTTTTAATGATTTTCAACACCCAAAAATAGTTAGTTATTGGTTGCTTAAAGCTTCATCAACCAAAACGTTCAAGATTATTATGTGTAGTATTAATAGTAGAGGAAAGTTAGGGAAGTCGGCACAGGCAGCTTAATTGGAACACCCCTCCCCTGAAGAATACAAGGGGACAGAAGGCTATCTGATAGGTCTGGTCAACAGAGTTAATAACCCTGATATGACGCCACTTGCAAAAATGGTGGAAAGCAAGAAACCGCGAAAAAGGTAAGCATATTTTCGATTTTGACACTATTCTTCTTAGTATGCTGGTGACAAATGCCTTTGGAAATCGTATGATATGTGTTCTGGACAAGAATGTTGTTGTGATCTTGAAAGATATGCTATTGCTGAATAAAATCGTTTGTTATTGACTATCGGTATCCCAGTATACTGAGAAAAGCCACAGTGATAATGAATGAAGTGTGTTTTGGTAAGTTGGAACACACAAATGTGGTATTATGGAACACTGTTCCAAGTTACCCGCATCGACTGTTCCAAATAACCCGCATAGACTGTTCCATTGATACAGAAGTCGGTGATATTAAATTTTGGCATAATTAGATCTATTTGTGTATTGGATTCACTGTCCTTGTCCTTAAAAAAAAAAAAAGAAGAAAAAAAAAGCCTGCTTGTGTAGTTGTTTGTGATACTGGACTAATTCAGCTGAAATTTAATGTGTAAGTTTGATTTGACCCAAAATTCTCGGACTAAATGGGAAAAAAAGTACAGGGGCACTCAGATCTCTCTCTCTCTCTCTCTCTCTCTCTCTCTCTCTCTCTCTCTCTCTCTCTCTCTCTCTCTCTCTCTCTCTCTCTCTCATTGACCTGTAAAATATATCCAGCATGCAAGGGAAAAAGGTGTAGAATTTAGTCCCCTACCCCCCGCCCTCGAGCTCACCACTGTTTATTTAATTTAAAGACTATATGTCCTGGATGTTTAATTCATTCTGATTTTTCTTCCCCATTCAGAGCTATGTGGTCATCTAGAGACATGGATGATGCCATGTCTGAAGTTAGAAGTGGAGAGATGGGACTACGGGAGGCCGCAAGAGCCTATGACCTTCCAACAACCACACTTAAGCGCCGTTTAGATGGGGGTAATAAGGTAGCTGTTGGAAGTACAAAGAAAGAGGGAAGGCCACCAATTCTTCCACAACACCTGGAGGATCAGCTTGCAGATCATATATTAACAATGGAACACATGATGTTCGGTTTTACAAGATCGCAAGTGAGGAAACTTGCATTCCAGCTTGCTGAGAGAAATGGGATTGACCATGTGTTTAGTCAAACAAATGGGATGGCGGGGAAAGACTGGCTAAATCGCTTTCTTCAGCGCCATCCACAAATAGCTGTCAGGGACCCTCAACAGACAACGATTGACCGCACAAGAGCCTTTAACAGAGACAGTGTCTCCAAGTTCTTCGATCTTCTTGAAGAATTGATAGACAGGCATGGCTTCACAGCCACAACAATCTTCAACATGGATGAGACAGGTGTCTCAACAGTTCAAAAGCACACCAGTAAAGTTTTGGGTTTGAAAGGCAAGCGTCAAATTGGAAGCCTGACCAGTGCAGAACGAGGTACCACAACCACAATGGTATGCTGTTTCAGTGGATCTGGTCACTATGTTCCACCTTTCTTCCTCTTCAAAGGGACCAGACTGCCACGAGAGCTGCAGGATGGCGCTCCCCCAGGAAGCGTGGTAACTTGTAACAACTCTGGTTGGATGACCCATGAAACTTTCTTTGCGTGGCTCCAGCATTTCATCAGGACTGTGAGGCCAACCCCTGAAAACAAAGTCCTCCTTGTCTTGGATGGCCATACATCACACACAAGGAGCATCGATGCCATCAACCTTGCTCGAGAAAATGGCGTGGTTCTTCTGTCTCTGCCACCCCATTGCTCCCATAAAATGCAGCCCTTAGATGTGTGCTTCTTCAGACCACTCAAGTTGTATTTGGCCCAAGAACAAGATGCCTGGATGAGAAATCATTTTGGCAGAAAGCTGTCTCGAAACCAGATCCCGTCGCTCGTCAACGCTGCTTACACAAAGGCAGCCACCACGCAAAATGCTGTGCATGCATTTGCCAAAACTGGAATCTTCCCATGCAACAGAGATGTTTTCACTGATGATGACTTTTCCAGAAGCCTGCCATTCACAGGCCTGTCAAACGACTCTGCGTCTTCTTTCCAAACCGCCAGCTCTGATGCCTCCCCATCCACTTCTGCCGGAGCCTCCCCACCACACTCTCCTGACAGAGTCCCAGTCTCATCACCACCACCCCCTGCCAGTCACAGACCTCCACCTCCACCACCACCCCCTGCCAGTCAAAGATCCCCACCACCACCTGCTACCAGTGCTTGCACACCACAATCCGTGTCTGCAGAGGGAGACAGTGCTTCAGGTGATGGAGCACACCCATCATCTTCAGGACAAGAAAGAGGAGCGCCACCTGAATCACAGAATGACACCATTCCTGTCTTGTTTGACACTGTTCACACAAATCCTGATGGACGTTGTTTTTTCAGGAGTGTTGTGATAAGCCGTAACGTCAGCATGCAAACAGGTGCTCGTGACCGAAATCATCTCCTGCTGAATCCAGTACTGAAGGCTCAGGAACAATGCCAAGCAGATCGATTGCGAGCAGACATGATCAACTACATGTGTGAACACTATAATGAATTTCAAAACTTAGAAGGTGCAGCAAACAGTGACATGCCTGGTGAGAACATGCAGGAAATCAGTTCCATTCAAGACCGAATCTTCGCCATGTCTGAGCCCACTGCCCCTGTAGGTGAACTCGAGATTGCGTGCACGGCAGATCTTCTGGAAACCCCCATTTATGTGACTCAGACAACCGCAAACGGGAATTTTGTGAAATACAAACAACATTTTGCAGACAGTGGTGCCCTTCCAATCTTCCTTCTGTACTCATCATTTGGGGACAATTCTGGACATTACGATTGTCTCATCCCAACAGCAGCTGTCTCACAGGAGCCCATTACAAATGTTAATGACACTGACACCTGTGATGAGACTATGCATCAGTCTACTCCATGCACTTCTGCGACTGTTCATGTCACTGACATTTCGCCGCTGCCACGCATTGAGCAGTCACGCCAGAGTCGAAAAACAAACAGAAAAGAAGCAGAAGTCCTTACCTCTTCTCCCTACAAAAAGAAATTGTCCTCGGGTTCAAACGCAGGCAATTCTGAATCACAGGGGAAAAAGCGGAAGGCCGATAAGCGACAGCGCACCAGCCGGAAAACATCAAAGAAACCCAGTCAGACAAAGCAGTCATGGTTCTGCTTTATGTGCAGTGAAACTATTGAAGAAGATATGATCCAATGCCAAGTATGTTTCACATGGGTGCACGAAGAATGTGCAGGCACGATTGGTCGAGGGCAGCAATACACATGCGAGATGTGTCACACTTGAACAGTTTCACAACTCTATGTAATTTCATCAATTTTAGTCTGCATTAGGCTGAGAGATAAAGCCAAGACATACTTTTCTGGGAAACTAAGTTAATAGTTTCAAATGTTTTTTGCAACATTTTCAGCAGAAAGCTTTCAGGTTTTGTTGTTGTTGTTGTTTTTTTCTTCCAGTAATTAATTTGTGTTTGGTTCATTTGACAATCATGTGCGTTTTTACTTCATAAATGAAAGGTAACAATCTTTATTGAGTTCTCCATTTCGTGAACAAAGACAGACTCTTGTGACCTATCTTTTCAATTCATGCAGTTTGCCTATGATGAGCCTGGAAAATGAAAGATGATTTTGAAAAGAAAAGTGTTTCCCTCGAATGATATATTTCTGGGCCTTTGTAGTGCCCTTTTTTTTCTCTTTAATTGTATGCGCCAGTGTTTGTGCACCCAGAAAGCTGCTATGTCACACAGCTTTTTCAAGTGAGAAGTTGTTTTCTTTTTTTCAGAACACAGATTACAGTCTTTTTTTTAAGAGACAATTTGTTTTTGGATCACGATGTCACTTGGTTGAATGTTGTTTTTGTTAGCAAGAAAGATGGAACGCTGTGGGTGGGAAAGATGGAACGGTGTTCTGACTTGCCGTTCACTCTGTTCCATTTTAGTGACCCGAGTCGCTAAGATGGCACAAAAAGAAAAAAAATTCAAATCGATGTGGTCTTTTGGTTTGGTTATTATCAGTTTGATTCTTGTGTCACATTGAAAGTTAATTTTTTACTGAATAAAACGCAACCAAAAGTGCCTTTCTGGTGTCTGTTGTTCAAAAGCTATTCAAGATTATCCTTAAGTGTTCCAAATTCCCTAACTTTCCCCTAGTAGTAGTAATAGTACTGATATTACTAATATCACTTCTACTGCTACTACTACTACTACTACTACTACTACTACTACTACAGATACTTTTACTGCTGGAGTAATTTGGTAACACATTTGGATGAGTTTGGACGGAACAGTTAACAAGTTCACAGTGGGCTTCCTAAAAGCATTGGCCACAGGAGCCTGCAGCATGCTGAAGGTTTTACAACTAGATGAATGTATATCAGAGTTCCATACACATCAGTTATGTTTTTAGGATAACAAGTTTTGATATTCTCTTCATCTGAATTCTATAAAATGTCAGGAATTACTTTTTTTTTTCAAAGGCATGATAATTATCAAATGACACATTTATAATTTCATTCTGATATTATTATTATTAGTAGTATTGTTATTGTTCTTAATTTGGTAACTTTTCTGTTTTAATCGATTTACATGCTTTTTGGGGCCATGCTTTACATTTACATGTTTTTTTGTTATTTTTTCTGATATTCACAGAAGCACCGCTGTCTTGGAAACCTTTCATCAACATATCACTATGTATTGTGGCAAGCGGTTTGGGTATTCCCCACCTGCATACAGGATACGCAACCTGCTTGCTGCAATGGATCACAACTTCCATGTGGACAATGAGGTGCTGAGAAAACCTGATGGTGAAATACGGTAAGTGTTCAGTATTGTTTATGGTCCCCGTGCATTTTGGGTTCTATGTCATGTTTGTTTTGTATATTATAACACATTTATTACAATTAAACTGATGAACATTATTTTGGAAGTTATATGCAATTGTAAATATGACCTAAGAAACATTGTTTAGGAAAGCACACTATAGTGCTTTTCATTGTCATACA
>JAOXNU020047116.1:0-11507 GCA_028565955.2 Melanoides tuberculata | reverse complement strand
TGATTTCCTTAAAATTTGATTGGTTAATCAATATCCCATTTGTCTTAATTGTTGCTCAACACCCCGCAGGGAGTGGACTGAACTTGACTGTGTATAGGATGTAAAGTTGTTTGTAAAGACTGACTGCAAATCCACGATTACAGCCAAGTTAGAGAACGGATTCTGTGCAATACCTGATGTTCTTACGCGTCGAAGTGATCAACGGTGGAGGTTTCGTTTTCAGTTGCATTTAAAAGGTGTTTTAAGTGACGCTTGTACTTTGGATTTCCTCATTCCTCGTCAAGTGGGAGAATAGAAATGGCTACTAATGAGTAATATAACTTGTTGGCTTGAATTTTTATGTATCCCAAGTACACCAGAGCATGCTTACTATGGTCTCTGTTAATTGTCAAGTCTGGACAAGCAATAAATAACGTACAAATATATTCACAGTGCTTCTACTGAGAAAAAGTTTTAAATTTAAACAAAGTAAGAAAAACGAATATATCACTTTGGTGATTAACCGTATGATCGCAACTGCAACGGATACAATGTACAAATAAAAGCGGTTACAGAACAACGCTTGGTGGAATCATATCCCAATCAGCTTATCGACCCTTGATGAGCAAGATACTGATGGGCCGCAATTTTGCTTCATAGCGATAGGTTCTCAGCACATCAGCTGTCTAAAAATTTAATCAGTTTAAGCGAGCAAGCATTGACTGGTATTCGAGCTCTCAAATTTGTGCTAACAAATAATGAATGGTGCTGAGTATGCAATATGGACCGAAATGTACGCTACTGTAGTCTTTCAGTCGTAGTGGAAAGTTTGAACTATGGCTTTATAGCTCCTGCACAACATGGGCAGACAGTTCGTTGAAGTCACTTCTTGCAGCTTACGATTTTCATCTGCTTTCATATGAACACGGTTGGCTAGAACGACAAACGCTTCATGGAGTAAGCGAGACTCAGATGACGTTTGCAGGTTATGATGAAAGGGCAATAATTTACTATATTTAAATATATTTGAGCTCTCTAAAATGTCTCATTTGGTTACAGCCTAATGAATTGTTTCAAAACTAACAAAACTTTACCATACTACACTGATTACCCATAAAACTTCGCGCACACCTCATCACTTTAGAAACCATATATTAAACTGCCCTACTCCTTTTAGTGCACAAGTACTTTCTCGCTAATGCGGTTATACTAAGAGGATCTGTCATTCCGTCTAATTTGTGGATTCTGGAGAGCTACATTATTCTCACATGAGATATACCTATTAAGGCTTAAGAAACAAAACCGCCGTGTATGATATATTATGTCGGTACGAAATCCCCCGTTGATCGCCAATTGAAGAAATCGCATATGGTTCGAACAGAAGAACTTCTTGCTTTTTATTTACTCATTTCTAGCATTGCTCAGGAATAGAGCATCAATCGATTGATGCCTATTTAAATAGTCCGAAAACCAAGGCATCGTTTGGACTATTTTGACCCGCAGTAGGATGCGGTGATTAACCGTACCGTTTCTTTTGTGGCTAAAACGACAAAAACGCCTGAATATGAGTTGTTGGTTCATAACTAATGTGTTTCCACCGGCGCTTTTTGTTTCAAAATTCGCATTGGGATATTTTTCAAATTTGGGCGGTGACAAATCTTACAGTGAAGCCCTGAGTTGTGATGAGAAAGTGAAGGTAATGTGAACAGACAAGTAGATAGAAGCTTATGTTTAATGTATAAAGAAAGAAACTACTCAGGTTCGCACAAAAGAGAGCAATATCGATGGCGTAGACCACCGCATTATCCGGCTGACCTTGATCACAAACGCATCGCCCAATCAGAGTCGTCCATTCAGGTTTCGTGACTTATGCCAAACAAAGTGGAATGATCGGGCTCATGATTAATTTATTAACTCACTAGGAAAGTACATTTAGCAACAAACTCTGTTGTATTGTGTAAACATACGTATAAATTCACTTGAAACGTGAGCAGTTCGTTTGTGATTGTTTATTTTTTTGACAGAAAAGTTAGCCCGTTGCTTGTACGAGTCCTTGAAACACGACACGATGCAATACAGTACAAAGAACAAGGTACAAAGGAGGTAACAACGTTTGCTATCGCACACATTTAACGAAACTAATTACTCCAGAAATTCACCTCTTGCCCGGCCCGTTTTTCATCGTATGCTCTTTTCAGTCCGAAAGAGAGACGAACGAATGTGTAGCGCATTAAATCAACAGGGAGGACTCAGATTCTAGTGGTATTATATTTAAATGATTTGTACAAGCAATAGGCTTACAGTTCGGTCAAAAATTAGCGTTTGTCAACATCGAGGAAGTTAACAGATAATGAACACAGTGTTGATTCATTGTCTTATCTGTATAAGTGGTGAAGAAAATTCGACCTTAAATTTCGCACTCTTATCTTGGTCTTTCTGCCATTAGTAGCGCAGAATGGATCTTTCTGAGTTACATAATCTAGCTGTCCGCTTGACAGCACAACTAAACGATTTCGTTAAGTGTTGCGGGAGAAAGCAGCGAATCGAGGACAAATGAAGCATTAACAATACGAAAATAGACTGCTTAAAAAAATTATAAATGTTGAAACCTTAGTTGGATCTTTGCCAATCCAGCATGCAAATAAAAGCCACGTTTGAAAGAATCCACAGAAATACGGCAATGATCACTGGCTGAAACTGGAGATTGACGTCTGATTGAAAAGCAAGAATGGATTAGCCGAGTGTTCTCGTATTGAAAAAGACGTGGAATGTCATCTAGTAAGGGTACTAAGGAAGGGGCATAAAAGCCACAAAATGAACTGATATTAGCGTGCAAATGGCATGAAACGATGCATTAGCTGGTACGCAGTACAGTGAGCAGCCCGAAAACTGTGGGATGGATGATCATCGCAGCTAGAAAAGTCTGCGTGTAAAACAGCAGACATATCGCATCCGACAGAGTTGACGTAAGCAGCTACATGACCGTTCATGTCGTCTCGCCAAAACCTACCGGATTTTTCAAACTCTTGAAGTGTATCAGTTGCATCAACGAATTAGTATTGTATTCATCAAAAAAACTCGATTATCAAATTGAAATATTATGAGAAGTGAATTGTGACACAATTCATGTGTGAACTCTACAAGCACTGTTCCATTTGCACTCATTCTCACATTAGGATTATTCTCTGCCTATATCTATTGTTCATTAGAATGGGAGGTTCAAACAGTAGTCAGTAAACAAGAAACAAAGATTTGTCTCACATCTGATCTAGTCTATCATGCAATGAATCAGAACAAAAACAATAGTAGGATTAACAGCAAAACATGCCTGTTGGTGGAAATGCAGAAAAATACATGCAATTTGTCTTTATTTACCACGAATATCTTGTTACTTTACGTGATCAATTGCAACATCATGTGAACCCTTATGACGGACGAGTCAAGAGAAAATGTTACTGTACGCACTCAATGATGACCTGATTTTCTTCTGTTGCCCCTGTCCTCAGCAGACTGGTGATTCGTGTGCATCAAAATATCGTGCGAACTGATCCGCTTCATCGAGAATAAAAAAAAACAGCTCATGAGTAACGTACACATGTTGAATAATGTGTGTAATCGTTTTGTAATACTTGGAACAAGTCACATGACTACGCATATTCAAGTCTCGTTTCTCAAATCGATCGTACAAACGAGCATTACTTCGTCGCATCATTCTTGAAGCAACGAATTGTCAGCAGTTACAAATTTTGATAATGGTTGAAAATCTTTGGATCTGTGCTGTGAAGCACGAGGTTGCAAGTCCATCAGCTGAGAAGAGTGTCAAGCTTACGCCACAACTAATCCTAAGACAGGACATTAGAATAACTTTTTATGTGAATAACATTGAGAGAAGTGGACGGCTAATATGTTTCAAATTGTTTTAAGTGTAATCACTGGTAGGAAACGTTCGTTGTTAAAGCTGATATTTTTCATGAGCAGTAAAATTGCCATGTGGAAGTATCACTTGGCCAGTCTCTCTAACGTAAATTTCTGACACAAAATATTCTAGAAAAATACTGACGAGTTTCGAAGCTACTCTCACGTATACATGAAAAATTTGAAAGGTTTTCAATTTTTAAGTTTAGTAGCAGCTGTACTATAATTTTTAGCATTTCATAACTTACAATTAATCTCTTGTTTTAATGTCATGAAATACACACCGAATCTAGATTTTGCCAGCAAAACGTGAACCTGTCGATTCTCAAAAAGTGGAGCATATGTGTACAATTAATCTCTTTGATACATCTTTATTTTTTACACAAATAAGTTAGACTTCAGTAACGTCAGAGGCATATGCTGACAATGATGCATGGGTGCTAAATCAAGCGGGATGAATGTGAAATCAATCGTGTGCTGAGTGTCTCCTGGTGCTTAAGTAGGTAAGCGCCTTGCCTACAATTCCCATGGCCACAGGTTCGAACCCCGGAGGGGTAGAGTGATGTGCATTACCCCTGATTCCAAACAAGGTGGAAAAATAAGAAGTAGGAAAATGCTGCTCCTTGTAGCTCAGGTAAGCTAGTTTGTTCTATTTGCTTTGCTCTCCGAGCCAGGCAATTAGCTTGCAGACGTTTTATTACTAATCGTGGTGACATCTTCAGGCTGTAACTTACAACTAGTTACTTAACAACAATCAAAATGATCCGAAATTCCAAACCGAAAGGCGAAAGTCGCATCCACTAATTCCGGGAGAACCCATTTAACCGGAGGGACGTACATGAACATTCTATAGCCAAAAGGCCTTGAAGATATCATCACGATTGGTGATTAAAGGGCTGCAATCTAATTGCGAAGCTGGGAGATCAAATCAGATGGAACAAGACTGAAACAGTCGTACCGTGCTTCCGGGACTGTTCGTGTTTATTCCGACTGATGAATTACATAGTGGAGTTTACTTATATCTCAAAAGCCTCTCCTGTGAAGTCAACTTAGTTTAGAGGTGCTTCTATTTGGTCACGTTAAAAGTTCAAGATGCCAAATGAGGTTGAATATTGCTCCAGTATGGTTCGAGTAAACAAAAAATAAATGCAAAGACGTGAAGGTTTGATATGTCAGAAAGAGGTGCAAAAAGCGCACTTTGCCAGCAAACAAACTTCACGAATGTCTAAGCCCAATAATCATCAGACAAACATCATTCATGATTGCATTTTCATCCGTCGGAATGAACATGCAACCTTATACTGAAATGTCTCGGAAGCATTGTTTAACTGTTTCATCCTTGTTGGAAATCATCAGTAGTGCGTAACCTTCGACTCCGTCGGGGTTGGAACCTGTGACCAAGGGAGTAGAAGCCAAGCGTCTTAACCGCTTGATAGAGATTTCTCAGTACAAGTTTGCCTGTTCATTCCAACTGATACAAATGCTATCTTAATAAAATTAATTTCCCGGTGATCAAGGAGATAAGATGCCCAGATTCTACTTTCTTGGTCGCGGGTTCGGACCCGGCGGGGTCAAAGGCGGATAATTCCTAACAGGGATAAAGCAGCTGTACAGTGCCCTCAAGGCTTCTAAGTACAAGATTGCAAGTTCATTCCAATTGACGAAAATACTATCATAATAAGACTAATCTTTAAACGACCCATCAATATAACTGGTAATTGTGTCAAGGTTTGAAACAGGCTTATATCAAATCATTCAGAACGAATGCTTGAGCAACAATTGATCTCAATAGTTTTAATCTAGCCATTGCAATTTACATAATACAGAAATTCCAAGGGGATTATCGGTTGGCTAAAGCCATCTGAGTGTGTTAGGGTGGTGTGTGGCTTCAGTCAGGTCAAAGGTGTCGTATGATCTATGTGACACCGATCAGCGCTATGCGAAGTGGTTGTGGGCCAGATAGGGTTTACGGCATGAACTAGGCGCTTTTATGTGCACAGTTGGGGGCGAAACTGTCTGATTCCATAGCCTTTGGATATTGTAAACGGGCGTGGACATCCATGTTTAGACCGATCAGGGAGCTTACGCGATGATTAGTAACCAAAAGGTGCGGTAGGACGGCACTTGAAATCGATCCTGAGCCCCATGACTAGGCCAAAGTGGGTGGTGTCTCCGAATGCGGATGGAGAGAATCCCAGCCGTCCTATTCCGGTCGCGGAAGATGTATACACTATTTAGCAGCCGGGTTGCTCCACTGTTTATTTTTCCTTTGCAGATAAAACCCATTAAAGCAGGATGGGCGTCAGTTTCAGAACGGCCAATGACAAAACAGTTCAGTGATGCTTATAAATTCTTTTGCATTTTGAAAACTAACCAAATAATAACTGTCATCTAGTAAACGATTGTTTAAAATGTGGATACATTTTATAACATTATATATATATATATATGTATAGCCTCTTGGGATAAAAATTTTTCAGCGTTCCTTGCAGTCTAATCAGCACAGTGTCCAGAATTTTCTCTTAACCGTTGATTGTTTTTAATCACGCAGTGACTTCTCACAGCAAGCGACTCTCTTGATGGTCATCCTGATAATGCTGATAATGGTGACTTGTAATTATTTGCACACGATTAACTGATTGCCCTCTGGTCATGGAGCTACCGTCTCAATGAACCGACCCACTGAATGTAAATGTAAACCTATCGGAACCATCCGCCGGATTGTTAAACCTGTACACGTGTTAAAGACAAGTTGATGAATTATTGAAAACATTTTATTGCGTTTGAATCCATTCCACAGCAAGGCTTCATTGGTTTTATGATAGCAATGGAAACAGCTGTCACTGCGCTTCGGTTGTTTTTTCTCCGCTGTTTTCCACCATATTTACAATTTCGCATTGTCACCGAGTCCAAACCTTCATCACGGACCTACTCACTAAGCTGATTAACGGTAGTTGTTTGGTCTCGGTGTAGGTTCTGATTGGAACCCTAACGAATCAACTTGGGTCGCTAGAACGCTATAAATATCTTGTCAAGATTCGAAAGATTGTTCGGTAAAAAATACTTTTTTATTTCAAAAACTTATAATGTAAACACTCAGACAGTAGACCGAGTGATTAAAGAATTGTGTCTCGTCGTTTCCCGTTCGGGCGAAGTTGAAAAACGCTCGAATATTTATCCAAGAAGAGAGGCTCCCGACTGTACCACATGTTGAGCAGCGAATTCTGAGTGTCAAGCTGAGACGTTTCATACGTTAATGGCCACTGTCGTGTAGAAATAAATGTAGCACGTTTCAGTTGTTTGAACTGGGTATTATTGCGAATAGTTCCAACCCCATATGCCAGTTTTGAACGAACATTTGCACTGCAGCATGGGAATATTTTTTGTCTTTCTTTAAAATATCGGCGCTGTATACCGTTTGGGGCAATAGGCAAACAGTAATGGTCTGGTTGCGATTGAGCAAGTATTTCACAAATGGTTCCATCATGTATGTGAACGCGTGTACTGTTTTCGTGCATCGAACTGCATCTTTGTATGATCGGTCGAACGTTAGACGAAACGCATTCACCACAGCGAAATCCATTAACCTTCCTCAATTGCACAACCGAAACCAAGAGGGTAAGTATAATGAATTTATTACACTTAATTAATTATAATGTCAATAAATTGTTACCTTCCAATGTCCATTAGCTAAGCTGTTAGCCGGTTTGGCCAACCCTAACGAGGAATCGTCTGTGTTGGGAGTCGACCGCTGATCGAACGTGTTAGTAAAACACACAAGGCCAGTGGCGCTATGTCATGTGACGTTAACATAGAACAAAATACCAAACGCCTGACCGTGACCCATGGTCCAAACGTTAAATCAGATCGACTGAAAACTATGTGGTCACAAATTCGATACTTAAATGAATCGAATTGGATATGCACTGCTGGTAATTGCTAGCAAGCATAAAACAGATGTACAGTGCTTCCATCTGGCTTATCAGCACGAGTGATATGTTCATTTCACATGATGAGTTCATTTATTACAATTAATTAATCTACCACAACTAACTCAATAAATTGGATTACTTGTACCCAGATCGTAACACAGTTAGAAGTATGACACATGATTACCTACAACACATTTATTCAAGTAAACTCAAAACTATGGTAAAACAAGTCACATGTACCGTTTGAAATGACCCATATTGTAACACGTGATTCTTAAAAGGTCGTAGAACTGAACGGTCCTGTCAGTGCGAACATGAAGAGTGAGTGACAATTGAATCAGGAGGATAGACATTCACACCTAGACCCTAAATTGCTTGGATTGAAAATTACTGTAAGAAACGGAATTTCGGTTGATTAGTTGGAAATCAGCAAAATCCAGTTTCATAGTTCACCTCATAATCTCACGTAAATTTTGGCGTTAATTTTCACAGCTTTAAACCATCGAATGCAATTCTATTCCGATTACTCCCTTATTCCACATATTAGAAATACCGTGTTACTCAAATGACTGATGAGATAGCTCTAATCGGTACAATACTTGTGGATTCAGAACATAAGTTTCCAGTGGTTCATTTGAAGGATTCAAATGAACTGAAATATTAGCATACATAGAGTCTTGTGATATGATTGATTTGAATGGTCCCGGGATCACGTAACTATCGTCCGATCGAAAAAATATGTTATCGAGTGCCACGGCCAATTTTCGGCTAAGCTAGTGCGACAGATTGCAACAGTTGCGTTTGTGCTATTAACGGTGGTTTTGAAATGCCCGTGTAGAACAGTGACCTGTCTCAACCAGTAAAATTCAGTATCTGACCAATCAGTAATACCAAAGGTTAGATGGTTGGATGAACCAACTTTATGCAAATCATTATCGGTACTTAACTATTGACCGGAGCTTGGCCACATGAATCATTGATCTCACCTTGGGTCAAGTCAATGGTTAAGATAACCCCAACTTTTCCGTTAAATTGTATAATACCTGACCATGTCAACCGAGACTGTAAGAAAGCTACCGTTGGACAGCATTTAATTCTCAGCAACCGGAGTCTTTTAATCACCGTGGACTAAACTTAATATTTTACTCCGTGTGCAAGCTCTCGTGGATGAGCTATGGATGTTGGTTTCGCTCCATACCGTAGACGCAGTGATGCTGAATATCCGGATTTGTAGTACACTATTGTAATCATGTCGTAGATAGCCAAAACCAAAGAAATGGAGAGGGCCACAGCAATTAATATCAGCAGTTACCTCTTCCGTTAGATCAGAAATACGAGCCAAAAGTAAGTTGGTATTAGTGAAGCAATTATATATATTAACGGTGCCCTGATTCATTAGCAGTGTTTTGCCAAACAGTTTGAAAGTCAGTTGAGCAGGTCAAATGAGACAGAACAATTAGGAAATATTCGATGTAGTGGACAATTAGAGTCACAAATCCAGCGACGTTGTCTGAGGTAAAATACGAAAACTTTCATCTGAAGAGGTATCGAGTAGTGGATCCAGATGAGTTCGAAGACGATGGTAACGTTCTGTACAATGAAGTGACAAATATTTTCTGTTCGATATTAGAAAATGGTAAGGTTCCTGTTGGGTGATGTAAGCCAGTTTTGATTCCGATTGACAAAATAATAAATCACATCCCCTTTGAGTATCACAGGGTATCAGTTTAGTACTTATTGCACAGACAATGTTAGCAGGTAGTCAACTTTTGTGACGTACGCAAAAGGTAAATTGGAACAAAAATAAATTCGGACTTAGATCCTGGCGAGTTTGCGTCGAACAGATCTTCATGACAAAAAGATATTAGAGTATCGGCATACGTCACCGATCAGATATTATCCTTTTTCTTGACCTTAAAGCATTCGACACTTTACAAAATAAATTTATTACCATTCACCGTTCTCTTTACGCAGAAAGCCGTAGTCCTGTTCACCTGAGTGCACCACACAAAATGGTGCATGTCAAGCTTGCCCTCTCTTCCTATTTTTTTCTGGCTTCGTGATCGATGGCATCGAAGCGAAATCGGCATAAGATGAGCGCGATTGGTATCGAGGTTCATTCGAGTAGTTGATTGACCAACCTACGATACACTGATGACAACGCTACTAATTGAAGCTAGTGGTAAGTTACAAAAGATTTTAGATCAAAAATATGTCGGTGTATCAAACGCGAATTGCATCTTTATAGTTCAAAAAGCTCGTACAAGACTGTCATCACGGTACCAAATTGTTTTTAGGGATAAATAGGTAGATTTAGTGGATGAGTAGCGGATTCTCGCGCTGTAGAACAGGATCGTGGCGCGAATTCAGAGAGCTAGTTTGATATATACCTATCTGAATCATTACTATCGTAAATGGGACATCCATCAACCGATCAAGGGTATGGTGTATGTTGTGGACGTATGGGACCGAGACGTGGTTTTTTCACGCTGAAGATGTGCGTTGCTAGTGTCTGATCCCCGTTGCAAGAGTTTGGCTGGAGAACCAGATTGAAAACGCTGAGGTTAAGCGTAGGCCGCTGAGTAGCCGTGAATCATGTACTTGATCGTCTATAGCAGAGTTATACATTTTCCGTCGCCTAGGGTTCTCTTGTATTTTATGTTTCACTCTGTTGCTTGGTACGGCTGTTGAAAAGTAACAACTAGGGCAGTAGGGCTCTAGCACTTGAATTTCGGTTGCCGAAGCTGAAAACTAACCACAGTTCCATTGCACGTCACAAAATCCCTCCCTACATATAATAAAGGTATATTCAATAACGATGTGCAAAATTTCTGACCTATTTACTTATAATCATTTTTGCGTAAAATTAGCTGGTCACCATAGCAGTACTGACCTGTCTGATAGTTTGCAAAAACTTAGACAGTGATGGCACCAAGGCAACGTACAACCTCGATAATACGATAAGCCTGCCACGTTCGTTACTTTAATTAGCAGAAAAACGTCCCCCAGATAGCTCTATTCCTATCGGTGTTATCATAGCCCATTCGTGGTTGAAATCATTTGTTCAACAAAAACTATCCTTCCCGACCCTACTTCCCTTCAGGAACGAGTGCCAACCGTTAATTTTAATTACGATTCGGTATGTTCTTCTGACGACGAAAAAACATTTGTTGACCGAAGTGTAAGTTTAATGCTTGCGAAAGTTAATAGTGTACATAGTCAAACAACGATGGAAACGCTTCTTTCATCCTTCTTTGATGGAATAAAAAGCGAAATGTGCTACTTGCTATTTTGTCAGTACATTATAGATGATTGTGTATTTTACTGAATTCCACTGAAGCATCGTTAAGACTAACCCTACGGATAAATAGGAGATTAGGAGGAGCTGAAAGTATCTTGTCGGCAAAACGCTCACGTAGTTCGAAGCATCTCAGAACTAGGTTGTCACATAAAACAAACAAATGAAGGATACACAAATAATAATCGTAAGGCCTCGATGAAACATTACATATTCCTTTTACAACAAGCCGAGGAACACCAAAATGGATCAACTTTCCAAGAAGAACACATTGCCCTCTATCCGTGAAGTAGTCCTCCAATCACTAGAAAAGTGGTATTGGACACCCGAAAGACTCCGGTCTATTCAGAAGAAGAGATTGTGGAATCGAATCAAAAGCAGAG
>JAOXNU020046006.1:0-11521 GCA_028565955.2 Melanoides tuberculata | reverse complement strand
GATGAAATTTTTTATCTCGTTTCAAAGTAACTGTTGCATGCATGCGATCTATTACATGTTGAATAAGCCTGCTGTTTTAAAGATTCTATTTTTTTTTCCGCATGACTTTCATGCACTTTCTGCAACCGTTTCGATCCAGGTTTGAGACTGTGAGGTGGATAATGATGCCCACTTAGCGTAGCATGAGTTTGACGGGATCACCGGAGAACAATTCTGATGCGAGGCTCAGATTTTACTTCAACTCTAGTTTCTTTTATCTACATGCTGGTGGGTAAAAGGAGCAATTGAATAAATCTGTGCAAATACCGTTCTATAGAGTATAATTGTTTCCTTTTCAAACTGACGTAATATATTTCATTGCCTAAACGCTGAATGAATTAACTGTGCAGTGGTATTGGTCCGTCCCTTCAATTATTTGTAAATATATCAATTATTCAGCAGGTCAATTGTACATGATCACAGGCTGTACAAATGCGATCGGGAATATATCACATGTTATGCGAAAAAAGCGAAATAGCAACGTCGTTGAATTGCTTCTATTTAATCATAACCATGTCGCAACCACTGTATCACCCAACGTTTTCAAGCCCCTAATTGATTTAAACAGTATAAACTCCATGTAACACTGGTTTAGCGTGTGCACATTTCAGTGAAGTTAATGATAATATTAGTATTGAATTTTTACCGAGTAATCAGCAGGAAAGGATATGGGCGGATGGTGCTTCGGGAGGTTTGTGAAATATTGTTTCTCCCTGAAGGACAAAATATCTAAACAGGCAAAGTTAATTATCATTAATTACAATCCCGGAAGCACTATACTGCTGTTTTATCGTTGATTGAAATCATCAGCGGCGCTCTACTTTCGACCGCGCCGGGGTTCTAAACTGCGAACAAGGGAGCAGAAATCGAGGGTGTTACATATTTGACCTTTGGGAGACACCACGTACATCTCTGATTTCATATTCATCCCGCCTGATATCGAGAGCATGCGTCAATGTCATTATACGTCACTGGCGTTAGTGAACTGTGAGATACCCGGATATGGATATTTTCCAATTAATTCTAGCCCGATGAGCGTACATCGCCTATTGGGCGTTGTGTGAATTAAAATTTGATGGGTGTTTGGGAGACTTAGTATGAATATGATAGTATTTTCATCAGCGGGAATGAACATTCAACCATAAACTTTGAAATGTCGGAATCACTTTTCAACTGCTTCACTCATGTATATAATCATCACCAGTGCAAATACTTCGACCACGCCGGTGTTCGAACCCGCCACCAACTAAGTAGAATACGAGCGTTTTAACCACTTGACTACTGCGAGACGCCGAGTATAGTTTGGTTTCTTATTCCTCCCGCCTGCTATAGCTCCTTTGCTTGAGTATCATCATACGTCACTGGCGTTGGTATCCAGTCTTCTACTCCCGATATGGACGACTTCCCATTAAGTTCAGCCTGAACGGCGTAGATAGTGAACAGTAGTACCACTACTAGTACTACTATCATAAACAAACCAAGTCTACCAAACACGATTCAAAATATAAAGAATGCATTGCCCATTAGGCTATGTATGCTCTACGGGCTGCACATAATGGGAAGACGTGCAGATCGGGTGTAGATCACTGTTCAGTTACGCCAGTGATGTATGATGAAAGTGATGCATGTGCGTTATACCAGGCGGCATGAATATGAAACGAGACATGTACTGAGTCTCTCCCAGTGATCCAGTGGGTAATAGACGCGGTTTATACTCCCTTGGACTTAGGTTCAAATGTCGACAGTGTCGAAGGATTTGCAAAGCTCATGATTACTAAAAAGGATTAAACAAATCTACGGTGCTTCTGAGGTTTTACAGTACAATGTTTTATGTTCATTTCAACGGATGAAATACTATGATAATCAAACAAAATCCATCACTCACACTTCGACAAATAATTCATAGCATACTTATGATAGTATGTTTGCCCCTTCGGGCTGCACTTAATGGGGAGACATCCATAAAGGGAGTGGATCACTGTTCACTAACGCCAGAAATGTGTGATGACATTGAAGCATGGGCGCTACATCAGGCGTGAGGAATATGGAATCAATCATGCACTGAGTGTCTTGAAGTGGTCTAATAAAATATAGGCTCGATTTCTACTTCCTTCTTAGCAGGTTGCAACCGCAGCGTTGTTGAAGGTTATGCACTGCTGATGATTCCTTACCAGGATGGAGCGGCTGAACAGTGATTACAATGTATCACAGTAAAATGCTTTATGAATCCTAATTATGA
The DNA here is from genome assembly GCA_028565955.2 of Melanoides tuberculata. Classification (NCBI taxonomy): domain Eukaryota; kingdom Metazoa; phylum Mollusca; class Gastropoda; family Thiaridae; genus Melanoides; species Melanoides tuberculata. The sequence continues at coordinate 9,243 of JAOXNU020046006.1, read as the reverse complement.
AAATACTATCAACGTAAAGTACTATCAATCAAGCTTAATCTTCCAAACATCCTTCAAAAATTAATTCATGCAATGCCTATTAGGCAATAAATACCCTGCGGCCTCCACCTAATTAGAAAAGGTACATATCGGGAGTAGTAGAATGTTCACTAACGCCAGTGACGTGTGATGAAGGTGACGAATGCGCGCTATGTAGTCGGGATGAATATGAAATCAATCATGTACTGAGTGAATCGCAGTAATCAAGTACATAAAACCCTCGATTCCCACACTCTTGGTCGTAGGTTCGAAGCATGGCGGGGTCAGAGCATATGCACTGCTGATGATTCCTGACAAGGATTAAAGAGCTGTACGAAGCTTCTTAGACTTCAGATTACAAGGTCGTATGTTCATTCTTACTGGTTAATATACTCTAATGAATAAAATAATTCTCCCAAACAATCTACAGCATGTAATTCATAAATTGCCAATAAGCCTAATTATGCCCTGCGGGCTGCAAATATTTTCAAGACGTCCACATCGCAAATAGATCACTGCGTACTTACGCCAGTGACGTAGGATGACAGTGACGCATGGGCGCTATATCATGCGAAATTAAAACGAATTGAATCAAGTGATGGGTGTCTCCCAATGGTGAAGTAAATAACACTCGCGATTGCCACTTCATTGCTCGCCCGTTCGAAAACTGGCAGGGTCGCAGAATATGCAATGATGATGATTCGTAACAATGATGAAACAGCTGGATAGTGCTTCCGAGATTTCACTCTATAAAGTTCTGTGTTTATTCTAGCTGAAGTAAACACTATCGTTTTTAAACTAAACCTCCTTAACACCCTTCAGCATATCATTCGTACAATGCCCATTAGGATATGTATGTCCTGCGGGCTGTTCATTAAAAAAGACGTCCATATCGAGAGTAAGTCATTTTTCCCTAACGCCAGTGACGTATGATTACAGTGAGGCATATACGCTAACTAGGCTGAATGAATATGAAATTCATCATGTACAGGGTGTCTCACAGTGGTCAAGTGGGTAAGGCTTTTGGTTTATGCACCCCTGGGCGCTGGTTCGAAGCCCGGCGGGGTCGAAGGATATGAAATGCTTAAGATTCCTAAGAAGAATGAAACAACTGGACAGAGATTCCGAAATTTCGCTGTACAAGATTTATGTTCCTTCCAACCGATGAACATACTATCATAATGAAACCAAATCTACCAAACACCCTTCAACATATTATTCATAAAATGTCTATTATTCGATTTCATCCCCTCGGACTCCACTTCGTGGAAAGACTTCCATATCGAGAGTAGATAACTGTTCACTCGTGACAGTGACGTATGATGACAGTGACGCAAGGGTGCTATATCTGTAAGGATGGATATATAACCATTTATCTACCGATGTCACGCAGAGGTCAGAAGGGTAAGGCGCTCGATTTTTCTCCCTTGTTGGCAAGTTCGGACGCCGGCGGGGTCGAAGGATATGCAATGCTGATGATTCGTGACAATGATGAAACAGCTGTTCAGTGCTTTCAACATTTCACAGTACAATATTTTATGTTCTATCTTACCAATGAATATACCCTCATAATTTATTTTGTTCTCTTTCTATATACTTTCTAGACAGAGAACCAACGCGTCTCTTTTAATTCCTCGCACAGCATTTCAAAAAATCCATGATTGTCGACGTGAATTTTAAAGTCTACAAGGTCACGATATCTTTGTGTTCACGTTGGATGAAGGGTTATGTGGGGTACATTCATCTACGTTAAATGACTGTTTTATTCGTCCGTATAAACCATACAGTTGATTTGCATTCAGCATTAACCACATATAACAAATACGCCAGCAAGGTTATCTTCTTTAGTTCTTTTTCATGTTAATGCAGCTTAATGTACCGATCCTGGAGATTGATTATCAAGCTTAAGATCAAAGATTATTCGTATGGCTAGATGTGAACCGTTAACCGGTCTCCCGAAATCTTTATCTACAACGTTTCCTTTCATACAATAATTTCGACTTTGAACGACGGTACAAAGTCAGATGCTTCATAGCGGTGATAGTCGTGCTATATTTCGCCATACAAACAACTGCCATGAGTGGGTCTGGAGGATACAACATGGCACTCGTAGTCCATTGATCAAAAGGTGCTCATGACACTGACTTGCATCAATCTCATGCCCATCAAATGATTGTTTAGTAACTTTTTGATCTTTCAAACCTGGTATTCATCAGATAATGCTCGTTTGTTCATTAAATCAATCATGCAAACCTCCAAATGTGTGCCTTTCCTTCATTAATATAAATTCCTCATATGTCATTTTAATGACTCGAATCAAACGACCGAAAACACGTGTGCACAAACACCATATTTTGAATTTGCACTTGAATAAATTTCACACGACACCAAGATTGCATTGTATTAAATTCAATAACATTCTGAAGCGCCATTTGAATGAAATAATAATAGTAATAATTACCGCGTTTTTGGTCTTATTTACACATAGAGGGAATATACGCTTCGTCAACCACCAGCTTCCAAACACTGCATTGTTGTTTAGTCCGTTCAGCTCCGTCTAATGCAACAAATAATGTAATGGCATAAAAATGTGTTCCCAAAAATCCCGATCACACACATTAGAACAAATTATAGCCGGAGGGAAGCATATATTCAGTAATTGCTTTCTGGCCAATTACATCACAATTTGCATCAATGTATTCAATAAAAAATAGAAAAACAGTCAACTGACTAAATAACAACACAATTCTATCTCATGACTCGTTGTGTATGAGCTCATGAGAGTCGTCAGATCGTCACCACGTTAAATGATTTTGCGTGAGTGGATTTCTGGCCGCGGTAGATGCAGGGCTTTCACGGACTTCTTTTGAGCGCGTAATGAAAGGTTATAAACAGTGTGTGGGGCACTTTATCAAAAGAACTCAGACATACGTTAAATCATTCAAATCAAGCATATCTGTTAAATATTATCATCTTAGACTCTGACAGGAAATTTAGTGATGATTTGAATCACACATTTCCTATGCTATTGCATTGTTTCATTTAAACCAATAGCTCATGTACAAAAACTGATAGCAAATGATCTTTTCAAGGAAATTTAATCAACGTATGTTTTTATGATACTGGTAAAACGTTAGTCCATTTCGTGTGAAGTTTTATGTTCTAGTTATAGTTTGAGAAAATAAATCGGTAGACATTTCTACATCAGAACGTCAATTATTTTCATTGTCGGAAAGATGGACTTATTAAGACAGTCTCCCAATTATCGAATCAATTAGAAGTCATCCATTCTCCAACTTCCGTAGATAAATAAAATGATAAGTGCTCCGTCCGGGTTACCTTTATAGTTACATTTGGAGTATTGCTCACGAACGTCAGAACGCCTTGCTTTACAACGGGTTGTTACGTTCATCTATGGGTGATAGTGATAGCATTGAATCTTTTATACTGAAGTCACTGACAAACACTTTAAAATGTGTTATTGAGATTTTATCCATTTCTCTAATTAATGGCAGTTTTGCTAGATATTTGTTACTAATATTGGTGAAACTTATACCATTCCTTCGGTCTAAACCACCTAGAGGGTATCCCATGTTATTGAGCCTCGTAAGCAAGATGGCCGGACTAATCGAAATGGTACGATTACCATACGAAAGTTAAGCCCAGGTCTGAAAGATTGCAAAAAAAGTAAAGACTATTTATTGGGGATTATACGATTCGATATTGCAGTCAAAATTTGATTTCAAATATGCCTATCTTCAACCTTTTTTGGTGAATCATTTGTCAAATCAAATACATTTTGATTTTCAGATTTTGATCTTAGAATTGACTTTCTCCTGGACCAATCCTGTAGATATCTGTTTATATGGTACTGAAATACGTCAAAAATCTTTAATCCTATATGACTTCCAAAAAATGGCTGCAATGCATAGATTCAACAATGCTCACATTCTGATTCATTTAAAAAATAGAATATCTGTGATGTTGAAATTTGGTGTTTAATTTGACATGATACACCTTCCGGAATCTCCTTTTTTAGCAAAATCTGTATAACCTGCATACCTCAGTGAACTGAGATCAATTATGTTCCCTTAATTAAACAATCCTCAATATATTATTGCATCCGAATTCCAATCATTTAATGTTATCCGAGACGAATGAAACCCCGATTTTATCTCAATTTTATCGCAGACGCTTTTATCAATGGTGTCGGATTGACCTACGAATCTATGTATTTTACAAAACCGTGGTGAAATTTGATAAACTCACTGAGAGACACATACAGTGTGCTGAACTATTACTCAATGGTAAAAATGAGTTTTTCGATCGAAGTTTGTCATCTATACTGAGTGCAAGATACCACAAACAATTTCAGCAACGTTTTTCACTTTGGGAACAATATTTTCGATAGGCTTCCAGCTTTCGAATGATTTCAGCAATGTCAGTAAAACTATAATTACGAATGCTAAATAAAACTGATTTCTATGACGTGTCAAATATCTTTGAAATTTAGTGAATGCGGGAAAGCACTTTATCTAAGGTACACCTCTTAGATATGAAGGAGAAATGAAATGGATTATAGGGTAGGTTTATGGAGAAACAAACGATTTTGTTCACTGTCAATATGAATACTGTTACAGCAGATGAAGAAATCGTAAGACAGTAGGTTCTATTCAAAAGAAAATTATTTCTAGAAGCTAAGTTTGAATACGATATTCTTCTTTCTCGCTGTTTCATAAAGGCCATAAAACAAGGCCTCAATTAACTTCGAACAAGCTGTTCACGGGGGTTTGTTTAATGCGGAACTACTTTCGGTCGATTCATTACATAAATTGCTCCAGAAAAAGATAGGTGTATGTTGGATGGGTGTGTGATTTAGGTCTGCAACAATTAAGTGATAAGTTTCATTCAGCAAGAGCACTAGAATAGGAATGTGTATCAATTACAAGTTGATGAGAGATTTTGACCAAAGAGGGGGAATTATATAAACTAGTGACAAAGACAGCACGAAAGCTGAGATGGCAATGACGGGCAAACAATTATTACCGTTGTGTGGATTGAAAAGAAACACAGCATCTTTGCGGCAACAAGCGCAGTGGATATATGTGACCACACCGCTACGGTTTACTTTAGAAGAATCGGTCCTGTCTCCCCAGGAACAGTTGAATGCATCCAAATGCATCCAGCAATTGTTGATGTTCTATTTCAATCCCGATTCTCGTATGCAACGCATACAGCTTTTCCTATATATCCGACAATTTGGTGAATAAGATGAGTCGGCCATTTGTCCGAAATGGGACCGTGTGTTTGTACTGATCAATGAAGAAACAGCTATTCTGTCCTGAGTGATACAATGAAGAATGCCTTCTGGCAGATTCGTTTAAGTTGCTATTCGTCGTGCGAATAAAAACTATAGTTCAGTGAAGGAACAGTAACTGCCGATGCCCTTCCACTGACATATTTGGACGTTGTATGATAAGAAAATTCAAGAGACATAATAACGATTTTGCTCACCCCCCAACGGAAACTTGATACGTTTACGTGCAGAACTAAATATTTTTAAATTTTCTGTTGCGTACTTCAAATAATCTATCAAGGTCACAACATAATGAACACATAATTTGAAGAAAACACAAATTTACACAATCGCTACCAGCCTAAGATTTGTCAACTCCGCCAACCTGCTTCAGGCTAATCTTCACAGAAGCGCTTCTATTTATGCTTTCTCCTGCGGTGTGACCAGATATGTGATTAATCGTTTCAGATAAGGAAACATTCGTAAACAATAAAGCTATTTCAACCAATACCGTTTGACGTATATCGCTTGTTGCCCATTTGAACCGGTGTTAATCGACTGCGTAATACGATGTTAAGTGTTCAGATACACATGGCCACGATCGATCTGAGAGGCATGTAAGCTTTAGGCAAATTGGGCGGACGACAATATCTCCAAATCATTGGCTTTGTCCGCGAAATTGCGCAGAAACTTACAGCAAAAAGCATTTCAAGTGATATAATGTTCAGACGGACACGATCGACGGGACAAATTATTTTACAATCATTATGACAGAATAAACTACTACCTAGCGACCTCAAAAACGATTGGTACGCGGATAAATATGGACCTACCTCGTTTGCTCTCAATGGCTGTTAGTGAACAGCTCTCCACTACCTCCAAAGCCTTACTAGCAATGGTTCACATCACTCAAAACGCGTCATTTTAATACATTGTGCGATGTAATTGGTCAAACGATGCATCGCTGAGATGTGTTCCAACGGAATGTTAAGAGTGATAATTTCGAAATCCCAAAAGTATAAGACTCAATATGTATCAAGTTAGGTTAATTGTTCGTCTACACATCAGAGAAATATGCCACTGACCTGCGAAAATAAAAGTACAGTAAACGCGTTAGTTCATACATTCTCAAATGCCTCTTATGGCGCTAGAGAACGCTGACTTAATTCACGTATTCTCATGAATCAACAATAAGCCCTAAAAGGTATAAATCGCCCGTTATCTAGATTATAATTGTAAGTGATTCTTTTCTGTTTCTGGTGGGTGCATAACCTTGCAGCGTTCTGCGAAATTTAGAGCCGTAAATCGTGTCCTTCAATAAGAGTGGAATATCCGTGTTAAAAATAATGATCTACATTATGATGCATATAACGGCAATTTACGTCAACCGCGTTGTATGTAGTTCTCGTTACTAGTTTGAGCAATTTCCATTCACATATTATGTTATCTGATCTGCAGTAATTATGGTGCAAAGTAAAAAATCGAGTCACAAATTGTATCCATTCTGTGAACTATTGTTGTTCTGAAGTTGAACATGTTATTTTGAGGTTTCAATAGAATAGTGGCTGCTATCTGAATCTGAACAATCTACATGACTAAGTGCTTAGTGGCTAATGCAAACATTCACTCTCTATTATGCAGCCATATAAAACTGTATTCAAATCGTTATTAACTCAAATTCCTTCCTTTACTGCATTGCGTTGGTGACTAGCACAATGATATATGACGATTTCACATCGACTCCCATCGGACCACTTATGCATCCATTTGTACCAAACTTGGCCTTGCTAGCTTCCATCAAGAAAATTAAGGCATAGTCTTTGTGTTCACTTGACATAGTGTCCATTTGAATTGCGTTCGTCTGAGAGATAAAATAACACTGTTTCTCTTGAAGACCGTAAAATGTCAACATTTATCCGTGTTCTTCGGAGTTTCTGATAAAGTTTTATTGTATTCTGTTATACCAATTGGTCTAGTGAAATAAGGTTATATTGTGCTTATATATATATGGACGTAATATTATATTTTCTCTGTTCTCCATATCCACCAATATATGTACATTTATCATCCTGTTAATATGAGACGTGTTCACTCGGTTGGTTAGTTAAGGTGGAATGTAACTTTTGTATTCGGGATATTTCTATGAACAACAGGGCGCGTTGTACATACATTCTGATTCTCGTCCATGTTATACACTTTTGCGGGAAAACAATTTGGCGGTTGGCACTTTTCGTGTTATCATTATATGCGAAAAATGAACATAGTATCTTTTGTTGAACAGTCTCCAAAGCACTGCACACTTGTCGCATCCTTGTTACAATACAATAGCAGTGCATACGCAAAGACTCAACCGACGTTTGAACCTGAAACGATGGGAGTGAAATCGAACAGTCCTGCTCACTTGACTACTGGAAATGAATCAGCAATCGATTTAGTTCATGTACATAACGCTTGGAATAGCAAACATGCGCTACTTTTATCATAAATTACTGATATTTGTTAACAACAATCGACAGCTTTACAGTACTTCCGGGAGTTTACGGTGCGGGTTATCTTGTTTAGTCGTCTGAAAAAAAGAAAACTTAAAGCAACATTTGATCTACCATGGTTACCTTTGTCGGCTTAATTTAATGGCTCAGAACAAAAATCGTTATTCTATACAACGTCAAATGTTATCGAAAGGCACGCTGTGAAAAAAATCCCGTTTATATCAAGGTATTTTCTTGTTGGCATTCACGTCCAAATGTTTCGCAAAATTACACTCCAATTGCAATCTCGCACAAAAGCGAAAAATCTTGAACAATTTCGCTACTTAGTACGGGGGAAATTATCTTTGTCAACACAATCACGAGTTGCTTTACGTTGAAGAAAAAGTAATTGTTGTTCGAATCGTTTTTCTGTATGTATAATCACGTTGTTCAGTATTTCTCTTCAGATGTTCTTTCCCATTGATTTATAGTTAATATTTTTTTATTTTTTACTCAATGACTAAGCAACAACTATATGGATTATCAATCATACAGTGATTATTTTTTATAAATGTCTGCAGTCCTCTGAGAGTTGTTCTAGTGAAGATTAAACGAATCATTTACCCAAACATGCGACATGATCCTACATTGAATTCTAAAGGTTTTTATACGAGAATACGGATTAAATTACATTGGTGCAATTCCTGATCTACTAAAGCGGAATGATTTTATTGGGTGAAGTAGAAATAGTGGTGGGAGAAAGTAAGTTGTCAGTTTGCATATGGGCGAGAAGGAAGGATGGATTATACAGAAAGTTGAAAATAAATTTGCTGGTTTTATTTGAAGTTGTATTTCCAGGTTATTGACATTCACGAGCAAATAGCTTACGAAATTGAATGTCACGGATCACTGAAGAACGAAAAAATTTTGCTGAATAAATAATGTAAATATCATAGGGCAATCGCCCACTAATAATAAACATTGATGTTGCATGGTCCACGTGACAAAATTGCACGAATTAGAGAAGACTAACCGCGTACAATGTAGGAGAAAAAAGGACTTAAATGACAAAACACAATTTTCATTCAACTGACAGACTGCGAAACAATCTTTAGCAAATACATCATATCATATCAAATATCAATGGCTTAATAGATCAGGACGGATGACGAAACAACTAACGGTCATCATCGAACGGTTTGACTTCTACAAAAAATTTAAACGAGAAAATGAGTTATTTAACGGATCATCATATGTTGAGTTTGGCTTCACGAATAAAATGTAGTATAAATGCAAGCAGCAACCCGATTTCCTTAGGAAGGATGAACAGTAAACCATTTTTAATTTCCATCTTGTAGCTAATATCGTCGTTAAATTGTTTCTACTGCTTCCACAATCCATCGTTTTTATACGTAATCAATCGCGGTTAAATCGTACGGTCTGATACATCTAAAAGTGATG
>JAOXNU020044903.1:0-11530 GCA_028565955.2 Melanoides tuberculata | reverse complement strand
CGAGGCGTCTAGTTGATATTTTATTTTACCATTTTACTCCCGGACCGCCCAGCTGACCTTGTCCAGCAGGGCGGTCCGAAAGTCAAAGGGTTATTTTCATTTTCATTTTTTCGATTGTTTATCAGATGAAGTTATCACAACTGTATATATTACATAGGAAGCTGTAATAGTTATCGTGACGATTGACACTATCTATCCTTCCTCAACTGCAAGACTCAGCATGTAAATGAACAAGGAAGGAGAGCGTTCCATAACATGGATAACGATTCTGCTTTTCCGCCCCTTTTTTAGATGAGGTTATTGCATATGTGTGCATTACAAAGCAAGCTGAAATAGTTATCGTGACGATTGGCACTATCTGTCCCTCCTCGGTTACAAGACGCAACGTGTAAATGAATAAGGAAGAATAGCGTCCTTCAAGATGTTTAACGATTCTGTTTTGTTGTTGGTGGTGGTTTTTTCCCCCTCTTTGGCCTTCAAAGATATTTTCGCGTCACACATTATGTTGCGCTAAGACATCCTTAGAAAGGACCAGGAGATAGAGCTCAAAGGACGCACAGAACATTTGTAGTGGCCCAAGTAGACACACGAAAAATACTACTCGTTTAGCATAACTAAAGTGCAAAACGCTGTGTCTTCATATCTTCGACGATTTGTGTATTTCAGTTGAAAAAAAAAAAAAAATCTCGCAGTGCAGTGTTGTGACGTCTTTTGATATTTTAAAGGCAAGAGATTTTTCCGTCAAAAGGACGGAATTCCATGTATGAAGAAGCTGAGGGGGTCATTTGTGAGAATCGCACAAATCCGTTGGAAAAAAAAGGGCATATACTTAGATAAACGAGAGTCGATCTACTTCGCAAACTTTCGGTAAAAGTTCGATCCGGTTTCAACTGATTATCATTTTTGTGCATATGTGTACGTGTGTGTTAACATTTTTCAGCGATATTATTATTATTATTATTATTATTATTATTATTATTATTATTATTATTATTATTATTATTATTATTATTAATTTATTTATGTTGTATATATTTTCTGTATATAATTTGTTTTATTTTGTTTTAGTTTTAGCTGTTGTTTTGTATTTTAATGTCTTTTTTTTACTGTATTTGTTAATTCCATGTACCCTCACGGGGTTTTATTGGAAATAAATTGCCTTGCCTTGCCTTGCATTGACAGTCATGGCAAAACAACGACGACGACGACGACAACAACAACAACAAAACAACAACAACAACAAAAACCATCAACAACATAAACAACAACAACAGCAACAAAAACAAAAACAACAGCAAAAACAACAACAACCACCACCAACAAAAACCAACAACAACAACAAAAACAACTACAACATTGCTACTTTATTTTTTTTACTCACAACACTGCTGTTTAAAAAAGACACAAAAGAAGTATTTAATCAGTTCAGCCTTTTCCAAGTTCAGCAAGACCAGCGTTGTTCTATTGTAGGAGAATAAAAATGCAATTTTACTACCAACTCAGCCCAGATGTATAACGGGTACCAGCTTTGCTAGAAAGTAAACCGTCCTGTTGCGGAGGTGCTGTTTCACACTTTGGTTTGCTTGAAGCCGTGGACACAGGATTTTGGCACTAGTTCTATTGACTTTTATCGAGGGCTGCGAGTGTAAAAACCGTGTCATCCCTCATTTCATGAAGAATGATACTGCTTTTACGCTCGCTAACCTCCGTTTTGTTCTCGCATGGACTTTTTATCGACGAGACCAATGTCCTGTTTTCATTAAGTTTAATAAATTTTGCGTCAAAGTTGTATCATAAATAAATAAAATAAAGAGTGTGAGTCATCTATACATTTCTCTACGAGAACCCAAATCATTTCATTTATTCAGATCTAAACGCTTCTGATCTCCATGGACAACAGAAGTGTTTAGAGAATAAGAATTGTGGCTTGTATACTCACAGTTCACGTTGCAACTACCGCAGAGTGCAGCCTCAGTTGCCACAAAACCTCACGGGACGAAGCCCAGACGGTAACGACAGACGTGACGTATCTGCCAAACGTTTAGAAACTGAGGCATTTTGAGAGAAAAGAACGATTTGGGAACAAAACCTCGTCATTGACAGTTACCCTTTCGTCACTCGAGAGGTCCGTGACTCAAGTTAACAGCATAGGCCGCAAGCGCGTCTCGTAGTGAAAGGATTAGCTTGTTGGAGTCTGTCGATGGTCCATCTTATCAGGGGAAAGGTGTATATGTGAATGTTTTAAAGAAGAAGATTCTGAACCTTGAAATTCCCAGAAAATGTTGTGGCTCGTGTAGATAGCATGTCAGCCACAGCTTCAGGAACTTTTAGAGTTAACACGCTTACTCCTACAATGTCCATTTGCCAGCAGAGCGTTGTGGGAATAAGAAGGTTAAATAGTGCAAAATAATATCCCTGAGGACTGATGTTTGCAGAACGCCGGAGCATGAAAAACTTAGGGGGGGGGGGGCCAGGGGATGCGACGAAAGTGTCCCCAAACACCAATAATTTACCATTGATATGCAGTAGGAGAAAAACAACCACGGGAGGGGGGGGGGAGGGATTTTGGTAAGCCGTTTTGGATCTCTCTCTCTCTCTCTCTCTCTCTCTCTCTCTCTCTCTCTCTCTCTCTCTCTCTAAATGAAGCACGACGAAAGGTCTTATGAGGCGTGCACAGTACAATTCACTCTTCTCACAAAATAGTATTGGTGGAGATGGGGGGCTGTGGAGTGGGGGTATGAAGAGGCTGGAGGGGAAGAGGGTTAGACGTCCTCGATTCATCCCCATTATCAGTAATCACAGACAGACATAATTATTTCGTCTGTTCACAGCAATGACGGTGTAACTCGATGCTTCAAAAGCATCCAGATACACCGTGGCTGCCATTTTGTTTTCTGCCTCTGATTGCTACAAGAGCATAGCGTACTCTACTACAGGCCTTCTCAGCGTGCAACTGGGGTCTCAGACTGGGGGCCTATCGCGAACAAGTGAAGGGAAGCAACTCGTGAAAAACCTAAAACACTAGCGATCAAACATATTACTGCAACACAAAATAAAGTCGCGTAGGATTACACCTTCGACCTACTTTGAATTTTATATAACTATTTTTTCTTCCCAAACCACTTTATTTGATCAGTGTGAGAAAAAACTGTTATTAAAGCCACAATATTTAATCGATTAAGTGTGTTGTTGTATCGAAGTTTTGACCTGTTTGCGGTAAGTTGCTATCTCGTGTCAACATCCGCTTTTTCAACGTGGCGGCTTACTGCACTCTGTTTTCCAAAAAATAATCTTCAATCTTCAATAGTTTCCAGCTTTTTTTTTCATCATGGGCAAGAAATGTTGTATCTACGGATGCAAAACAAACTATGCGTCTGAAAAAGAAAGTGGTGCAGGTAAAAAAAAGTGTGTTCAGAGTTCCAAAGGAAGATGCGAAACAGGCATGGATTTCTGCGATTCCAAACGCTAACCTGACTCCTTTCCAAAGACACTGTGATATGTGAACTGCACTGGCCTTCTGAATTTGAAACCATCAGCAAACACGGGAAACTCCGTCCTAGATATCCTCCATCTGTTTGGCCAAATGTTCCATCAAGCCAAATCCCCACCCCTGCCCTTCCTCTTCGCACAACAAAGCGTGCCTTGTGCTCTCAGAGAGATAGAGAGGAAGACCAACTTGCAGCCTTCTTGGAGCAGGACACAGTTTCTTTCTGTGAAATGAAGAGCACTCTATTGCAGAGCAAGCGAGATCTTCCTGTTCCTGTTATTACTTACATGGATGAAGATGTTTTGATTGTACAGTCGAAGCGACTTTCGGATGGAATTCCATGGTTTGTGATAAGGATTAGCAGTGATCAAAGATTTAACAACTTTCATCTGGGTGTGCAGTGCACAGCTTGCTCCTTGTCCAAAAATCACATCACCACACTGACAACATGGTCAGCACTAGAGGAAAATATAAGATTTCTGAACTGCCTAGAAATGACTGATAAAAAACAGATCATCCAGGAACAACTGCAAGCCATGGGAACACAACATGTCGGCAAACCACTCTACACACCAGAAATCATTATCAGAGCCTTTCAGTATTTTGCAACGTCCAGGTGCCTCTATGAAAGACTCAGGCAAGATTTTCACAGACCTGCCTACCAGTACGCTTTTGGCGTATTTCATACGCCATTTTAGCACAAATACGACAATACGCTATTCACTGAAAAAATACGCCACCAAAAAAATCAAGAAATAAATTTTCAATTGAGCAGGACGTCGGAGAGACGCGATAGACAGTAACAACTTAGGCCTACGTAACACCCGACTGCGTGTTGCAAAGGGAAGTTATCCAGAAGTCAAACGGGTTGCGCATGCGTGGTCAGTCTTTCCTGCAGCGATTTCTGCACGAAACTAGCGCGAAGTTTTGGAGTTTGTCGCCGAGAAAGAGTGTAAAATGGAGCGGGCAAACCCGACAGTGACACCTCTTGAATCGTCAAGCAGCCAACAGCGAAAACAAGTCTTTCTTGATAAATACAAGAGTGAGCCAGGAATACAGGAATCGTCGCTAGGCAAATCGTTTGCTCATTGTGACTACTGCCGTTCGGACTTTTCAATCGCTCATTCTGGAAAGTTTGACATTAACAAACATTGCCGAAGCAAGGCGCACAAAGATCGTGTGGCAAGAAAAAGAGCAGCTGCAACATGTCAGGGGATAAAGAATTTCATGCCTGCGCAAAATCTTGTGCCAGAGGACGAAGGAGTGATAAGTGCCGAGGCAATGTTTACCGAACTTATAGCAAAAACAAATCTGCCGTTCACGACTGCTGACATGATAACTCGCACTGTGAAGAAAGCTTTTCCAGATTCTCTTATAGCACAGCGTTACCAGTGTGGTAGGAGTAAAAGTGCTGCAATAGTGAAATCCTTGGCATCGGACATAAAGCAAAGTCTGAGGGAAAGAATGCAAAGTGGACCATTCTCAGTGGCTACAGACGGTTCAAATGACTCAAGGATGAAGCAGTACCCTGTTGTGATTACATCAGCTGATGGAAATGGTGTTAGAACTGACTTGTTGTCAGTAGCTACACTCGACCTGCAGTCCCAGTCTACAGGTTTGTAACATAAATTACAATTTAAAAAATTCTTATAATTACATGAATATGATTTTATTTTTTAAATATATAATTTTTTTTTAAGTGCCTAAAAGAGGGATGCAGAGGGCAAGTCCAGAAAAAAATGTACAAATAGGATGTGGAAAAAGGCCAAAAATGAAAGTCGGAAATTTCAGCAAAACTTATTATATTTTTCTTAAATGTTATGCAATGAATAATACAAATTCTAAACTAAAAAGTTTCAAAGGATTAAACTAAAGAAGTTGCACAATTTCATAGGCTGACATAATTAATTTTAAAACTAAAGGTCCTGCCCGCTTGCTGGCATGATGTTTTTTTCGCCATTTTCAGTTAGGGGAAGTAAGTTGGCATCACATGCCATGGTATAGGCCTAAAATTCAAACACTGTTTAAACATGGGTGATTGCAAATTTGATCCTTGGTGTTGATATGTGACAGTGAAGGATATGGTGAAGTGGGGTGGTGTACTTTATTATGTGACTAGAAAATTTACACACCCGCATGCATGAGTATTGCATTTTTATTAGCTACTTTTACAATATTTTTCATTCTGCAGGTGAAAATATCTTCAAGCTCCTGGAGAAAGATCCTGAGGAATTTCCCTGGAAGAACTGTTTGTCACTGGGTTGTGACAACGCCCCTGTAATGACCGGACAGAAGAATGGTGTTTATGGCCACATGTTGAAAAAAAAACCTGAACTGTACTTATCTGGCTGCCTTTGTCATCTTACTCACAATGCTGCTAAAAAAGCTGCGTCCGAACTTCCTCTTAATGTGGATGAACTGTTGGTGGATTTGTACTACTACCTGGAGAGTTCCACAAAGAGGTTAGCTGCTCTGGAAACGTTTCAAGAGGAGATCAAAAACCAGAAGATCTTAAAACATGTTCCTACTAGGTGGTTGAGTGTCAGCCGATGCATTGACAGGCTACTTGAAAACTGGGAGGCTTTGAGAGAGTTCTTCAAGAGTGATTCGTCTAGTACGAGTACATCTTCTGCACATTCAAGGCAGGATCGCTTAAAAACTGTTTTCAAATCCCCTACAAACAAACTCTATTGCTTGTTTCTGAAGCACGCCTTGATTCCCTTTGATGCCCTCAACCAACAGCTGCAAACAGAACGGCCACAGATTCATGTTCTGCAGAGAAGCCTTCACAAGTTTCTGAGAGATCTTCTCACCAAGTTTGTCAAGCCCTCAGTGCTAGCGGAAAGGGTGAAAGATGGCAAGACCTTCAGACAAATAGAGGTGACTGAAGTCAACTACAAGAAACCTGAGAACCTGCGAGAGCGAGTGGTGCTCAGTTCTGATGTGAACGACTTTCTGTCAAAGAAAGACACTGTCCACCTGCGTGATGAGAGGATAACAGAGTTTTTCTCCAAAACAAAAAACTTCTACATTGCAGCCTGCACATACATCACCAAGATGTTCCCCATGAAAGAAAAGTTGCTGAAGATGGCTGAGGTGGCAGATGTAACACAGAGACTTAATGTCACCGAGGACCATGTGAAGTATTTTCTTACCAGATTTCCTTGCTTGATTCCAGCAGGTTCTTCTGTGGATGACATCATCAGTGAGTTCATTACCTACCAGTCACATGACATGATCCCCACTCTGCAAAAAGATGAAGTGGATGCAACATGGATTGCAATTGGACAGGTGAAGGATGCAGCTGGTGTTCCCATGTTTCAGCAGGTGTCTGCTGTCATGCTAGGCATTCTTTGCATTCCACACAGCAATGCAGCTTGCGAAAGAATCTTTTCATGTGTGCGCAAAAATCACACAGATCAGAGAGCTTCACTGTCATCTGAGACCATTGACAATTTGATGGTGGTCAAATCTCAACCAGAAATGCCATACGAAAAGAAATATTCAAAAGAACAGCTGAGGAAGATAAAATCTGCCTACCATCTACATCTGCAGTCAAATCGTTGAGTTCTGAGTGCATCTTACAATGACAATGCCATACTGTGAGCTGTGAACATAACACTTATTGACTAGTTTACTGGAAGATTGATTTCACATTCACTTTTATTTGTGGACAAAGCTGTGACTTTTTTATCGACTATTTTACTGGAAGATGAACTGGGACTAATGACACGTGCTTCAGGTAAGAATTACAGTATTTGAATTAACACAGCATGGTGTTGGGAGATGGTTATACCAACGCTTTCAAATAACTATTAAAAATACACCCGTTTTTCTCAAAATACACCTGTTTCCGTTAGAAAGTACACCTGGCATAATTTTTGGGTAGGCAGGTCTGTTTTCAGTTGCCATCAACACAGACACTGACTCGCATCACATCAAAACTTGCAAAGCTCGATGATGGCGCATTTTCAAATGCAGTTTTCAAGTCAGTTGAGGAACGCCAGAAAATGTGTGTGATCATGCAGGACGAAGTGTATGTGAAGCGCATGATGCTGTACCATGGTGGACAGATTTTTGGGAAAAGTGTTGACGACCCCCAGTGTTTGGCCAACACAGTGCTAGGCATCATGGTGTCATGCATGTTTGGTGGTCCAAGTTTCCTCACAAAGGTCTTGCCCATTGCGCGCTTGAACTCTGCTTTTCTGCATGAACAAGTCAGACTATGCATGCAGTGCACCCAGAAAGCAGGTGGCCAGGTGAAAGCAGTGATCTGTGACGGCAACAGAAACAATCAGGCTCTATTCAAACTGTTGAATACTGACTCCCAAACGCCATGGTTAACACAAGATGGTGTTTTCCTGCTTTTCGACTTCGTCCATATCTTGAAAAACATCAGGTACAGTATTTGTTTTTTAAGATTCAAAAGCAAAAGTTTAGTTTTTTCTTTCAAAGGCTTATAATACTGAAAAAACACACTGATTTGAAAGAAAAATATTTGTAAATTAAAAGACTGTTTAATTTTAATAGAACTTTTTTTTATTTGTTACATCATTGATTTTGCCAAAGACATACATAGACATATACACATACATGTACTTCAAAGACATACATAGATATATACACATACATATACATTCATACAGCAAGGCTGTTTTTCCCCCCTTAAAAAAAGTAAACACATCATTTTCTTTACATTTTTCAGTATTGTTAACTCAACGAAGAGCTACCCATGCATAAATAATTTAGCAAAAATAATAAAGTGTTTTAACTTTTGGTTGTAGGCATCCATAAAAAGATAATTTCGAATAATCAATACTGTCAAAATTTGCACTTGACAAAGTTTACTTTTATTTTTTATTTCCACATTTAAATAGCTGAACAGTGACAAGTCGCTAATCAGCAGTATCTTTTTGCTTGAGATTTTATTTTATTAAATAAAAATTCATCTCCAGGAATAACTGGCTGACTGAGGTGACTGGTGAGCTGAGCTATGATGACAACGGCGTAAAAAGAACAGCAAAGTGGCGACACCTTGTGGGGCTATACAAGCTGGAGTCAGAATCCCTCGTCAAGATGTCGGACTTGGATGAAATTTCTGTGTCACCCAAGCCGATAGAACGGCAAAAGGTGTCAACATGCCTAAAAGTCTTCAGCGAGAAAACCCACCAGGCACTCCTACATCACCCAGGCATGGTGAACGTTGATGGTGCAGCAGACACTGCAATCTTCATTCACAAAGTACTGAGTTGGTGGAAGATTGTCAACGTCAAGTCAAAGTACATGCACGTTCGACACAACGACAGCCTTCAAGCTGCTATCAGTAACTCGTGCGACACCAGGCTATCAACACTTTTGCAGTTTGGAGACATGGCCCTTCAGATGGCTGGAAAGCAAGGCAAGAGGCAGAAACAGCTGACGCGAGACACAGCTAACGCGATCTACCACACCTGCAACGGCCTTGTGGATCTCTGCCGTCAGCTTCTTTCCACCTCCCATCAGTATGTACTGCTTGGCCAGTTTTCCTCAGATCCACTGGAGAAGGAGTTCAGCAAGCTGCGACAGGGATCAGGTGGAACCTACTTCATCAATGTTCAACAAGTTGTTGAGAAGTCAAATATGAACAGAGCAAAGCTGATTCTTGCCCTTAAGACAGAAAAGAAACTCTTCAACGATGAAGAATCTGGCCATTCTTGCACTGACTGCAGTTTCAAGATTGAGTCAGATGAAAAGGCGTGTGAGACTGTGGACAATCTGGAGCTGCTGGAAGATTCAGTTTCTTTTGAGACCAAGTCTGTCCTGGTGTACATTGCTGGCTATGTGACACGGAATGACCCAGAGGTGGATGAGCAAACGACATTTTATCATGAGAAATTTGGTGCGTACACAGACTCTTTGGACAGAGGCGGCCTCAAAACACCTTCTGATCAAGCGTGCCAGTGGACCATATTTTGCTTCATCCTCTTCAGTGTTGTTAAGGACTTTGTGTGCAGGAAATCTTTCTGTGGGATGGCGATGACACTGTCAGAGATCTTCCAGTTTGAAATGGAGGATCGGCATGCAAGGATATTGTTGAACATTTTTTAAAAGAATTACTGCCGTGCTTCAACCCCCCGGTCAACCAAAGAGCCTGCTCTGAAGCGACTGAAACTGTCTGAGTTATCATAGGTTGCACAGCTCAGGTCAGTCTTGCCATTTGATTTTCTGTCATTGTCTGGGTTCTAAATCTCACTGTGCGGGGCTACTCAGGGTGCGATTTTAACATTTTTTATTTGGGGCCACCGTGGCCCCACCAACAAGAACTTCTGTTGCGGTTAGCAAATAGATGGGGCCCATGTTTGCTAAACTCAAAACGTGGATTTTTTTTTCCAGTGTTTTTTCACGAAAAGAAATAAAGCTGATATACTTTGTTCCTGTTTCATCTGACTTGCAAACTCAATGTGTCAAAGTGACAGAATTTTGGGGGGCGGGTGTGGCCCCAGCACTACACACTGCTCGGGGCGGCAGAGTTTTTTCCAGGGCGGAGCGCCCCGTGCCCCTGTTAATGTCGCACCCTGCTACTCAAACTTAAAGCCCACATGCCAATTAAAATTATGTGTCGTTTAAAGATCTAATCAAAGGTACACAGTTGCATATGAGTGAATCATGAATTTTTATTCATTATTATTATTATTTATTATTATTATTATTATTATTATTTAGTAGTAGTAGTAGTAGTAGTAGTAATATTATTATTTAGGATGTCTGTGTTGGACCAAATTGTTCAGTTTAGTAACCATTACCACCTACATCATCAAGTAGGGATGAAAAAAAAGGTTGATTATGAGTTAGCTGCAAATGGGGGGGGGATGATGGTGGGTGTTTGGAGGAGGGTGTTAATAAGAATTATTTGGAATATGTATAAGAAAACAAACAGGTCAAAGAATGATTCTTTACTAAAACATTCTTAACTAATAGTTTTTCTAAAGTGACAAAGAATAACACTGATAACTGCTATACTCATGCTGCTCACAACTAACTTTATTAACAATATAAAACAGTGTCAAAAATACTCTTTCAAGATCAAAATTCAACATTTTGCTTTTATATCTAACATTCTTTTTAGCAGAGTAATCATTACAATTAGCTTATGTGTCAATTGAGCTAGAAAAGAAGCACACAAAAATGTATAGTAACACATAAACCATAGGCCCCCAGTCTGAGACCCCAGTAGCGCGCTGAGAAGGCCTGTAGTAAAGTACGCCATGGTCACACTAAATGTATTTCTCAGCCCAGAATGTCTTTTCCTCTTTACTTGCGAGCTCACTGTCTCGTCGACAGCTCTCACGTTTGCGTATGCAAGCCTTCTATAGGACCGAAGTTGAGTGTAAGAACTCGACACACATTGCGTGTGTAAACAAGTCGATGAAAAGGTGTTTATCTCAGTACACTTACAGGGTGATTTATTCCTCCTGTACCTCAATACGCTCCCCATCGCCCCTCTACAATGTGGAGCTGGGCTGTCTCTGGGGGCACAGAAGGTAAACACCATACTTGAAGTGTGTTAAGGGCACTGAGAACATTGAGTACAGGTACAGATAAGAGCCAAAGTGCTCGCGCACTGATATTGGACAGACGGACGAACTGCAGTAGTACTCATCAGGCGAGTGTGTGCTAATGACTGAGAGGCTGCATTCACTTGTACATTGAAGGACAGACAGACAGTCAGATAGACAAACAGACAGATAGACGGACGGCCTGACAGACGGACAAACAGACCAACAGCCAAACAAAGCTCGAACTCGAAAACTGTATTTTCCACAATAAAAGGCACTTGACATTGTTAATAGACTCGCCATTTCTCAAGACCTGTTTGCTAACTACTATTACCATAAAACAGAAAGACAAGATGCATTCTCCTGCAGATGACACGAAATCCTTTCCACTTACTCGAATTTAACTCTCTTACCCCCAGAACGCCCTGCTGGCTATGGCCAGCAGGGCGTTCTGGGGGTAAGTGCGTTTTCCCTGACAACTCACTGGTAGGATGTCCTCAGTGCTTGC
>JAOXNU020044902.1:0-20800 GCA_028565955.2 Melanoides tuberculata | reverse complement strand
CGGCCTATGCTGCTTATACACACATATACATAAGCTTATACAGCCCAATATGGGCTAGATAGTTAGGCCCATGCTAGCCTAAATAGCCCATATAGGCAGCCTATGCATATATATTGTCCGGCATATGCTGCGTATACAATCCTTTATATAAGCCTATACAACCTATGTAGGGTATATACGGGGGCCTACGCTGTATTATATAATCCTATAAGGGGGCCCTTTTTCTGTATTACTGCGTTGTGTTCTGGCCTAGGATAGGCTATATAGCTTATATAGTACTCCTATACCTATATATAGGATGTGGCATGCAGCTTGGCAAATCCTATATTTTGTCCTTCATCTATATGGTATATAGACAAATCTAATCGGCATATACGAGTGCATATATAGCCTAGTCCGTAAATACCTCAGTCGAGTAGTATATGGAGCCGCTTTGCTCACGCCGATGCGTGAGTCAAGCTTTGTACGGAAGAAAATCACTTCACTCTCATGCCGTATGAACTAAGGTTTCTCAGCGCAGATTTTTTCTTGATGTTAAATCCTCTTATTTACGGAAATCTTAGCCTCCAAGAGATTTAATTATGATTATCATCAACACCAATATATCATTCGGCAAATCCACATTACTGGAGACCTCTCGGTAGCTATCACGAAATATCAGGATGCATACACACATATACCAAAGTAGGATAGTCAAAAACAATGTCCGCACACTGGACATAAATGACCATTCTCGCGTGCACATTAGGCCACCCGCCCTCGAATGTATATGCATATATACTTAATTATATATGAGCACAGTGCACACATACACTGGCATATGCGTATAAAATCCACAGATCACACCGATATCTGTTTTAGTCATGGTTGCACGGACACATGGACAATCAGTCCAACGCACCTGGATACGCACAACTGCAGACGAACATACGGGGACATAACGAACACAAACTTATACCTCACACGAATATACTAAGGGCAGAGTAAAAGCATGTGGTCATAATAGCCTACACGTGGACATTCACACGAAAAAAAGGTTACGTAACAACGGCCAGTTTGTACTTCACTGTTAATGTGCACTCATTATACGGTAAAATTAACATGTCTCACGACGGATTAAACCCAGCTCACGTTCCTTATTAGTGGGTGAACAATGAAACGCTTGGTGAATTCTGCGTCACAACGCTAAGGAGAGCTTTTATCGAAGGATCAAAAGCGACCACTCCAGGAACGGTTGGCCGCCATAAACCAGTTTTCTCTTTTGTATCGTGGTCACAGGGTAAACCATGGCGGCAATATGCGTTCAACATGTCGATGTTAAAAGCAGTATGCACTTTACACTAATTTACACAGTTGGCTGCGCTCTTCATCGATACACGACCCGAGTGATCCACCGCTCAGAGTGGAACGCTCTAATCAACGAGCGAACCAGACGATCAGAAACAACGCTGTCACTCTTACCAAGGATAAGCACAGACGTAAGATGTCCGTGCAGTCTAGCCACAAAAATCGAGCGCAAGGGAGAAAAATGCTTATGTTTCGCAAGGAAAACCACTTGAACAGTGTGAGATAGATTTAGAACAAAGTACAGCGCGGAAGAGGAGCCGTAAGCCAAATCATCTCTATAAGCCTAGTCCCACCTATTACTTCAGCAAAATCTGTTATCTTGGCTTGACTAGGCAGCCCGAAAGCTGGACGTATACTATCAGAGGACCATGCAGGTAGAGACATCGCCGGAGAAACGACTGTGCTGTGATTGACAGGAGCCAAGCATAACCTAGATCATACAAGATTAAGTGACATGAAGATCACCGTGATACTCCAGCAGCTTCACCTACGGAAACATTGTTACGAATTTACTTCCTCTAAATGATCAAGTTTGGTCGTATTCTCAGTACCCGTCGAACGGCAAAAGCCCGTACAATCGTACCAATCGGAGGACCTTGCTGAACCATTCCATTGGTAGTAGCGACTGTCGGTGTGTAAAAAGGGCAGAGACGTAATGAGCGCATGTTTATGACTTGCATTTACCAGGAATTCCTCGTTCACGACAGCCATGTTTCAGATTACCCAACCTGCTCAGGCCAGTATCCCAAACTCGCTGAAACCGTCATTGTAGCACACGTGCGGCCCCGGACATCTGTGGGCATCACAGACCTGTTATTGCTCAATGCCGTGCGACTGGAGCGCTGCTTGTCCCTCTGAGATGTCAGTACCTGTGCCGAACTCGTCAGTCAAATTCATCACCACCCCACAATGAGGTATGGATATGGCAAGTCGATCGAGCACAGAGGACGGGCATACAGTTTGCAGGCCAAAATCTCGTTCGTTATCGGAATAAACGTCATAAATCTCTCCACTAACTAAGAACGGCCATGAACCACCCACCAACGAATCAAGAAAGAACTGTCAATCTGTCAATCCCCACAGAGCTCAGGCCGGGTGAATTTTCTCATGTTCAGTCAAACTAAACTGCAAGCTTTAAACTCTGTGGTGATATTTCGTCAATTCCTCGAAGTTTCAGCTTTGTAATCATACTTCTCGCGGAGCCCAAACACTTAAGGCATTACCGGGAACTTCCGGTGAGGACACATAAATAACCACCACGGATCGTCAGTTGGCATCTTTTGTGATGGGAAATGGAGTTGTATCTCATCGTCTTTGAACCTCTGACTTTCGCTCAAGATCAATGAAAACATCCTTGGAAAATAATTTCGCTCTAGCTTGTCTGGCGGCGATCCAAGTATTTCACCTCTTACGACGGCATATAATGCCCTCGTCCGTCCAACCTAACTATTATCTCGGATCCGAAAACCAGCATAAAAGAACCGAAGATTTATTCTGTTATTCCATGCAAGAATTTTCAGGCACAATGGCCTGCTTTGAGCACTGAAATTTGTTCAAAGTAAACGTGCTTTGCGAATCCGGCACCCGTTTAACTGCATCAAGAAGCATGCCAAGATACCAGCGAGAGAACCGACCAGTCACGCTGACACCTGTTAACAGACATAGCCGAAAAGACAGCACAACCGCTAGACGGACTCGCGGGTTTAACCAAGGTTAGACCAGGACAAACCCACAAGCGATTTCATGTAGCAATGCAAACCAGATCCAACTAAGAGCTTTCTAATTGCAACGATCTTATTATACGCTTTTGGAACTAGAGTTACCGCGGCTGCTGGCATCAGACTTGCGCTCTAGTTGCTCCTGGTTGAAGGTATTAATCTGTACTCGTTCGAATTACGGAGCCTCAAATTAGTCGCGTATCCGTCTAAGAATACACAACCTATATAAGCTATATAGGCACTATATGCTAGCCTATATAGCCTATATAGGCCGTTTATACATATATATATGCCGGCCTATGCTACCTATACAATCGTATGTATAAGCCTATACACCCTATATGGGCTTCATAGGCAGGCCTATGCTAGGGCCGTATCATCCTATATGGAGGCCTTTATTCTTTATTATTGCGTTGTATGCTGGTTTAGGATAGGCTATCTAGATTATATTGTACTCTTTTACATGCCACACAAAATGTGGCATGCAGCCTGACGGATCTTGTATTTTAGCCTGTGGGACCGATCAGAGGAGCAGAGTATCCCAATCTCACGTAGAGTTCTAGATGAGTGGCAAAATCATGCTTTAAATTTAGTGGTTTTATTATGCGCAATAATTCCAGTTTTCCGGTAAGTTTGAACAGCAGTTATGTTGGAACCGTTTAACATGATGGGAAGAAACTTTGCCGTTTCTAGGATAAAATGCATTTCTTCTGTTTGCTTTTGATTGTTCCGTTTTGTTCTTCTTGTGCTTCTTTCAACGATCAAATTGGCAGACCCTCCATTTAGGGAGAAAATTTTTACCGTCAAATACAAATTTACTTAATATGATCATTTCTTCAACATGCACTGCGATGCATTCACCGACGTTCTTCCTACGCTATTTGCATCGGTTGTTATCGTGTGATTGATAACATCTTATGTGTATTATAATCATCCACATATAGTTGTATTTTCCTTATTTTCTGTCCCAGTTATAATATATACTCATTCCTTTGGGATGCCTATATATGCTATATAATCTGAACAATTCTGGCTTATATCAAGCACACAATTAATGGCAGCCTACATATTTGACTAAGTAGGTCGTCAAACATACCAACAAGCAAGATATAGAGGTTATACATGTGCAGCATTCAAGAGCAAAACGGGAACACTGCACTCTTTCTATAAATTTCAGCCAAAAGTTCACGCAGTATAGCTATGTTATCAAATATTAAATAATCTATTTGTTCAATTAAACTTTCGGATGCATTCGGTTTACAGGAAATTATGGAATGTTAAAGATTTGAAAGTTGGATACGCGTAGCGATAATCTAGATTTGCCAGGTAATGTGTTGTAAGCAATCACGCGAGTTTTAAAAAGTGCAGTTCTTATTCTTCAACGCCGCCAGGTGATAGCTTCGTATTTAGGCTTCGGTCGACTGACGAAAGTTAAAATTTGTCCTTATCACCGCATATCAAATGGATGCGCAAAGTACACAATACAATTTGAGTGCATAATAACCCAGATGAAAATTCATAAATACCTGCCTACCATCACATGGTTAAGTGGTCACTAGCCCGTTATATTTTTCTTTAGAATAATAAAAGGCACTATACATGCTGCAACGAATTATTTTGCACCTTTTGTTTTGTAGTTGATACCGTGCACGTCGTTTCCATATATATATGTATATGATTCATGCCACAGATTTTGCATGCTACGCAGGATGTCAAATTTAAAGGGAAAAATATGCTGCACACGGAATACTTCTGCGTATAAACGAAGCATGTCACTACAGCAAGTTTGAAACAATTAGTCAAGCGGCTATCGATTCACAATAGAAACAAAATACCGCGCGTAAACAACGTTCTGCCGATGTAGTACAAGGACTATCTAGTGGGGAAAATTCTAATGCGATATTCAACTATTCATTGAAATGCGGAAACAGCACTAGTCGCAAAAGTGGATGATCTTGATGCTGGATTGATTCGCATAATGAGCGACCGCTTGCGCAATGAAGAATTGGTGATTGAATATGTGAACTCTAGAGATATTTATGATCCACTGAAAACGATTAATGCACTTTATTCAATCAGACCTGACTAGTTTAAAACCTCAGATATCTAAGTAGGTGCTGGCCGTTAACTGAGATAATGACTCCTATCTGTCATCTGTTAAGTTCCCTTTAATCCCGGACTGCTGAAAACAAAATGTATCACACTGATCCTTATGTGAACCATCTTAAATTTCGTCACCGAACGCTTTTGGCGCATTATACTCACTTTGGTTGCTTTGAAAGTGTCCAAGCCCGTGTCTCTATTGAGTTCGAACTATTTCAATCGATCTTTTGTCTGATACCTTAAAATTTGCTGTTCCATCAAAGAAAGTATGATATTTGACTTAAATCCGTTTATGTACCGTAATAGAAAAACATCAAGCTTGTCCAAATATCAATGCGCGGTTTGACTCTTTAATACAATCTTCAATAGAATATTTTAAACAGATCAGTCCTCGAATCATTTCAGTTTAACTCCGATGCTTAGCAAATTTGTCGAGTTTTTCTTCACTCGTTCGTGACCTAACAAGCGCTTTCATCTTTGCCTCAGCCGATTCCTTCCCATAGATAAATTACGCCCTAGTAGGCAATAACTTGATCCATTCCCACTGATTTCAGATGATCAATTCACCTAAATGCTTGTGTCGACGAGTTGCGTCGTCTTGTATATCAAATGCATATAGTCAGACAACATAGAGTCCCTGAGAAGTTCCTAAAACTTGCATCTGCTAATTTTTCTTTCTGGTGCCTTTCTCCCATTCTCCATTAAGTTTTCAATGAGCATGCTGTTTTGCGACAAGGCAGGTCAATCATCGTCCTATTTCTTTGATCTCCCCCAGTGATGTGACAAACAATTATGTGATACTATGACTCGTGTGAACGTTTTCCCACAACACTTAATTATATCCACCTTATGTTGAATTCTCTCTTTAGTGATGACCTGCAGGCACTTGATTATGATATACATCCACCCTTCTCAGAATAAAAGTTTACCGAACGTCTGCTGTTTCATATCTTGCGCAATTTTACTTAATCCTAAAGAAATGAAATTTGCAATTTTTCATCACATAGCCGACCTACCAATGAACCAGTAATTTCATCATCATCTGTCCAGTTTCTCAGCCTAGATGAACTTTTAAATTTATTTATGAATTAAATGTAAGCCTACTGTTTGTACCAAAACATTAAAAACAAAATACAACTAAAAGTAAGTGAGTATGAAAATAAGTGATTAATACGCGCATTCTTGTTACTTGATACGAGGTTTTCTTGAATGTTTTTGCCAAGTGTACACATATAAAGACCTAGGCATCTTGAGAAAGGAATGTAATTATACATGAAAATGGTCTGTTATTTTCATGGCATCAATGATGAAGCGAGAGATAAAAGTTTACTTCTCTTAATTCGCAAATTTAGGTTAGCATCCTCTCGTGAACTTGAAAATCTGTTTCACCAATTACGGAGATGGAAGCTGATGCCTTTTCAACGCTTCTACATAAATGTCTGTGCTATGACAAGGAGAGCCACAATGACCCTTATGTAGTAATTTCTGGACCTTAAATGGGAGGATGTTAGGTATATTTGCCTTCGTCATATGACGTATTGGGTAACGCTGTTCTTGTTTTGAGAGTACAAGCTTCGTTGACCAATTTGTGAACATTTTGATAGGTCTTATTTGCGTTTCTCATTCGTAATGTCTGTCTAAAATTTCGCAGTAAAATGATCTGAAAGTCTGAATTTCGAGATTGACATACACTTTGGTCAATAAGTGCTGCTTTCAAAAAACCGGATGTCCATTCAAATTCTTTTGCATTTCATGTAACTAGGGAACTTGTCCCGGAGAGAAGAACGGTAGTATTTACTCCATCTTACCTATACATCAAAATAGACAGGAACTCAATCATTTCCGCTTCATCGATTTCGTGCATCTTTGTCAAACTTACTTGCAAATGTATTGTATGTAATAACAAACTGTATTGTAGGCAAACGTACGTCCTCATTGCTCTAAGAAACATTCTGTGGACTAGCGCAGAATCTATGTCCCATTTATGGAGTAGTTTGATGAACGGTGATTTATTCTCCACGTTGAAAATTTCAGCTGGGTTGCCACGTGGCTTCCAGTTTCGACGGATAAACTTATCAGGGAAACTTGTTGTTTATGACGTGATTTAGCTCACCCTCTACTGTGTTCTTAGGACAGATCTTTTGTGCTCTATATATCACGCATCGCACAAGGTTATGCTTGTTGCTTTGTGGAACGAAGCTGTGAAAGTTTGTGCTCGTCGTTCCACGTCATTTTGCGATATACATTATGTAGCGGAATCTTCTGAATTAAAATGACTTATAAAAGCATCAATGTGATATAGTGAGTACCTATCAATTTCTCTTTGGTACGTTAGGTTTGCGCGCTAATTTCAGGTCGAGTTACGTGAATATGATTACGACGAAGTCAATCAGAGTATTGTTGTTTGAATAACAAGTTTTTTTCTCAGTGCTTGTAAAATTGCACTCACTATTATTCTGCTATTTGGATACTTATCAATAGAAAACTACTGTCCGCTGAGAAATGGTCCGTTATTTTCATGTTATCGTCTGCAAGCGAACGCAAATTACATGATCAACGGCCGCGATGGCAGCGTGCTACTTGATTTTGAGAGCAGTATGGTCAATGAATTTATGCAATAATGCTGACAGATTTCGAAATGCGAATGCATTAACAAGAACATTTAAATTTGAGCCACACGGCATGCGTAATTGACTGAACACATCGTCCAACGTTGTTCCGAATAGAAGATTTCTGTTTGGTACTAAATTCGTTGTAAGTGAATAGCGCATATCTTAAAGCGTTTGTAAGAGAAATTGAAATTCTTTCATATATGAACTCACTGTGAAGCACTGTATTCAACAGTATGTTATCAGTAGCCTACATTTGTTATATCACGATATTCATCAAAATATATTGCGTATTATTGAGGAGAATGCACGCGAAATTAATTTCGTATCAAAGCTAATATATTGGTTTTCCTAAAGAGCTCTAAGCTGAGGCAATATTTCAAGTCTTCTCAAGTTTTGTACGTCGATAATTCGAACAATGTATTAATGCTTGTCGATAAATTATTGACAATGCTGTCGCAACCACGTAATTGCTTAGGACATTTCGTCAGTATGAGGTTACACTAAGTTTCGTGAACCAATCCCCGGTCTGCAGCGGATAAGTGAGCAACATAAACAATATGCAGATGTTGAGCAATTTTTCCAGGTGTGAATTGCAGATCGGCCTAGCAGCTTGAAAAAAGGCATCGGTTAAGTGACAAATTTCCAAACCACTAAAACTTTAATCCAAAGAACGTTTCCGTTCTCAGACATCAGGCGCCTGATTTTCATGGTACGGCATCCGACCAAGTGGCATGAACGATTCTGAAATTATATCTTGCGTGCTTGGGATAAGACGATTTGTTTTACCATGTAAATAGCATACAATAGATGAGGTCTAGTCATTTCTGTTTGTTCGCGGATGAAGCTGATTTGATTAGCGAACGTGAATGTTGCCCGCCTAGTCATAGTACATTTAAAAGAAGCGATGCCTATTCCATAATCATTTACTACTTACATCATGAAAGATCAAAAGGTACCATAGCATGGAAATACCATCCAGGTGATGAAGACTTATTAACAATTTATTGTAAAATCTAATTTTTTTATCTAAAACCTCAGTGTGTACCTTGTTGACTGATTTTTGTTTTTCATTACGTGGAGAATGTGTAGAAATTCGATAGTGGATCGACATAAAGCTTTTTGAAATACCAAATGTGACCCGCCTGATTAGTTGAATTTCAGGTTGACTCAATTGCGTCAGTTAAATTTAACGTTGAAAACATGCGCACAATGATTAAATTGTGAGCGCAGAAGCATTGCGAGAATTTCAGCTCTTCACTCTGTAGGATGATGGGTTATTTGACGTGGAAAGAAGAGATCAAAATACAACAGACCTTTTAATCCACTTGTAACTGAATGATAATTGTGAGTCGTTGAAGAGGAGGAAAGTATTGTCTTTCAAAACATTGTTGCAAAATAGATTCAGACAAACTAACTCCATTGTGATTTTCGAATCAATGATGTAAGTTGAACATGACGGTTAGTTATCTTGTATAGAAATCTGAGTGGCTGAATTACTTCAAAGCAACTGAATGGGAATTAAAAACGTAACTTCTGCGCAAGGAAATTAAAGCGTAGGTAGTTTATGTTGAATATATTTGATCAATGTAATTCACCGCGTGAAAGGTGACGGCAATAAGATTACAGTGAATGAATATATATATATATATATATATATATATATATATTTACCTATACATATAGAATGATAACTTCATTCAAGCTAGAATAAATTTATTCACAGGCTACACACATTTAATCTTAAATAGACGCCATTTATTATCCCAAATTTCATGCATGACGCAAAGTTAAACGTAGCCTACAACGAGCCTTATTTGAAAGAACAATTCTTCTGTATAAATTTTACAGACATGTACGTTCTGTTTCATTTTTAACACGTAAAATATTCCAAATTTTATAACACAATGCAGAATAAGGCACATGCACCATAGTTTATATATTGCTAGTATGAACCAATCAATTTAAATAACAAAATATGAAACTTCCTATTTGTAACTTATATTTTTTCTGGCTATTCACTACCTAACTGAATGTTTCAAATTTATGGTAGTACAACCGAGCTACTGATGTAATGTGGAACATGAAAAATAAAACCTGAATATTACTTCATTTTTAGGTTATTTAGCTATCTTGATCTTATATCTTACTAACATTCGCATACTTTTCCACAATGTAATGTCCGACTAGATCAATAACACGATTTCTTGCATTGGATAGAGTAAACAAATATTGTGCAAAATACTTTTCACATTGATTGATATACAATTAAAAATTGATCAAAATAATTCAAATTGTTTTTGAATCAGATGCATGTACCTAGGAATTCTAATAATGAGAAAGCGGAATCACTCTGTTTACATCAAGACAGTACGTTTTTGACTTAAATCGTAAGGAACAGAAACGCTGTTGGTATGACTCTTGAGACCAGTTATATTTCGCCTGGTAAATAAGTGCTTGAAATCTTAGTTCTTTGAATCGATGAGAGATATATCCCCATTGCATATATATATATATATATATATATATATATATATATCACTTGTCTGACGTAATTGCAACTAATTTTATTCTGTTACGATGATAAGTATACCACCCGTATATGTGCTGAACGTCATGTGCATATCTCTAAATCATAGCACCGAATGATGAATGGTAATTGTTGTAAGATAAGATAATGAAAAGCAGATGCTCGAACTTCTTGTATATTTATAAAAATTAGATAGGTGCGATGTTTGTGAGATAAGTGTCTGATATTTTATGATTTTGTCAATGGAAATGAATTTGTACCATGAGTATGTTAACTTATAACACAAGATTATATGAGATGTCATGAAATTAAGTGTCATGCCATACCAATAATTATGCAACATAGTCAATTAGTCGTGGTGCATTCATAAACTGTACAAAATGAATTCACCATGTGAAATGCACCGTACAGCTGTTCCGTGTTCGCTTGTATTTCCCAGCAGTTCACATCCCATCTACAGATGTTTCGAATTTGTGACAACATAGTTGTGAAATAATCTGATAGTACGATTAGATTTGAGCATGGGACGAAATGGTGAACGTCTGATGGTGACTAATGGTCCAGTCGTTAAATCAAATTGATCCACAGCAACGTAGTCTTAAATTCGATATTTAAATGGATTGAATTGAACATGCACTGCTGATGATAGCTAACGAGCAGAAAATAGCTGTTTAGTGCTTCCATGATACTTTCTAGCAACACTTATAAGTGTATTTCCCCTGATGAGTTCATTTGGAAAAACTATGAAGTAAATATAAAGACATTTTACCATATGGTGTTATCACATGAGTGAACGAACATATATTTCTACCATATTTTAAACATTGTATCAGAGCTTCAAACGATGCATATGAGCAATATGGTCTAAGCCTAGTAAGTCGAAGCCAACGGGAAGACGTCCGCATTGGGAGTCGATCGGTTATAAATACGGCAGTAAAGAATGATGACAGTGACCCACGGGCGCCATTTCAAGTGCCATGAATATGAAAATCAATCATGTGCTCAGTGTTTCTCTGAAGTTCGAAGCCCCATGATCGAACGATATGCACTGCTGATGATTACTAATAAAGGTGAAACAGCTGTACAGTGCTTCTGAGACTTTTCAGCGCTAGAGAGTATGTTCATCCACTTGATGAAAATATATAGCATACAACAAAATAAATCTCCCACATAACTTTCACAAAATATATACAATGCGCAATACGCTCTAAGCCTAGTAGGCTGGACCTAACGGTAAGTCGAACGAATTTGCGAACCGATCGCTGTTCACATAGAAAGGTAGCGAATGATGACAGTGACGCATGGGTGCTATATCAAGGGTCATGAATATGGAAATCAATCTTGCGCTGAGTGCGTTTTTGTTGGTCAACCTGTAAGACGTTTGCTTCTAATCCCTTGGTTGTGGGTTCGAGCCGCGCACATGATGGTTTTAGTGAAATTTATTATTTGAATTGTTTTTTCCTTGTAAATAATCTTAGTGTTGTTCGCAAAAGACAACGCATACAATTTGTATTTTGTTCACCTTCAATATGAACAGTTGACACATTCAGCAGCGATTGATGCTTTTACATCAATGCGATTTATTGCTAATATCAACTCATGTAAATCTGCGTACCAATTACATAACGACAACCAACACATTTTGAATTGACGGATCAGGATATAGGTCATGAGAATATATCGCACAAGACCGTGTAGGTTGTTCATCGTTTTTCAGCAATATTTGTAGTACGATTTACTAGCATTCAACATTTGTACCGGAACGACGCACACATGATGATCCACGTTGTCTCATTTTGATGTTATTTCTTACTTTCATATGCAACAGGACTTTATTGATATAAGAAATCATTGCAAATTATTCATGCACCACTACAGATATGAACCTTCACCTAACTCGCAAACCGTCGTGTGCCTATAATCCATTCTTCGAGGGTTGCAGAAATGGAGCACATTTGTAAAGCGTGGTAATCGTTCATTCTTTAATTATATTGAACTTATTTTCCCACAGCTCATTATTATCCAACGCTGGTTTCCTTTGTTGATTTATTCACAATGTGCCATTCACGCCATATACATTTTTTCTGAAATTATCGTGAAAAAAGTGTTTTGCAAACGAAAGACTTCAAATTATTACATTCAATTTTTTACTCACTATTTAAATAAGTCGTAGGCAAACATAAAGTGTTAAGACGCATAGGAAATGGAATGTGTAACATTAATCTCAGTTGAAATGTGAAGTACGTCAAGGCATATTTATAGATGTGCAAAACGTTAATTTACGAGCTAAATATTACGTAGGTTACTTTTCAAAACATCTATCAATTTAATAGTGGAATTATTTGTTAATTAAGCACTCCGTATTTTCAAGTTTTAAACGGGGTACACTTTCATCTTACTACCTCTAACTGACATAAATTAAAAAGTTAGTTAAATCAGTATTGACAACTATTGTCTATAACGTACATCGCAAGGAAACAAATTCAAGAAATGTAACATTTTAAAGTTTATTGCGTAGTGACTCTTCCAAACAACACACATACAAAATTGGAATCAAAGTCAAAGGTGTAGGGCATAATCACATTCTCTCGCTGAAAAAAATCACAGACATACATTGTACATTAGGACACTTTTGCATACCAAGTCCGAATAAAACTCGAAAATAAAATAGAATAAAACGGATAATCGAAAAATTTACCAACGTAATCATGAGAGACTAGAGACGTAAATAATACTTGTACAATTCCTCACACTAATTTTGTCATCATTATAGCGTGTAGTTAAAATAAACATCGGTTGCAAACGTTTCATTTCCAGAAAAGGTGACATCCCCAGAGAGACATGAGAATGCTATATAAACTTCACATTTGTCTCTGTAAAACTGGAGTTGATACATGGTGCCATCATCAATGTATTGACGGATATCAGATAAACAATGAAAGAATAGATTGACATCATACTACCATTCTTCGACGTACTCGTTCGAATTTTACCGGAGCGAACTTTGGAAACATCAATCTAGGGAAAGAAAAAAACAGTGATCAAATCATCAACTGCAACTGCAACCACCTGATCAGCCCAAATAAAAGCTGCATATAAACCTTATTCGAACGAGCGCGGAAACAGGCGGCACAGAAGCATTACGAACACGTGGGGAGAAAAGCTCTTGGAGATTTTCTTTCGAAATGGTGACCCAATGAGCTTTATCAATAGGGCGACCCTCAGAACACAACGGGAACATGCGATGTACAATGGAGCAGGAAAATGCACAAATACATCACACATCAGGAACGTTTCAGAAATGATCCACAGAATACTCAAAAGACTTGCATCGAAGTTGCATACACACTCCTTACCAATATAACCAAGATTTCATCAAAATGGAACAAGATGCTCAAAGATAAAAAAAGAGCAAACGACATATATAGAAACAACCGTTGAGACTGCGAGAAACAATACATTGGACATTCGGAAAGAAAACTTTCACCTCGAAAGAATGAACATCAATTGGCTGATCGAAGTCAAGATGAATGTTTATTGCTTCCCATTTATCTGGAGAAGCAAGCACTCAAATTGAACTTTGTAAACGTGCATATCCGTGACCAACATGGAGCAAAACACGCAAGAGAATTTCTCTGGGCTTGACACTGAAACCAAGTGTTTTTCAAAATGCACTTTGATATGGATCATATCTACGGACCGATTCAAAGAAAGTACTAATCAACATCAAGGACAAAGGTTGGATCAAATGTTAGCAATTACCAAACGGCCGCAAATCAGAGCGTTCAACATCCCACATCGGCTGCAAGATCAACGAGGTGCAGCCGATTCATGCAGACCTAAAACGCTATTTGAGAACGCACACAACCGTAGGAAATTGGCAAACAAGGCATTAACCACGCAATAACAAATAATCACACCTGAGCTAGAAGAATGTACATCATTCTCGAGGTCACATTCAACATCCAAGTCAGTTTATGCAACTCACAGGACTTACCTAGTATGTAATACCCCTCAAGGTAACATTATATTGCAAAATGTAAACTTCAAGTTGTTGCTATATCGACATTGTGTGTTTAATATCCTCCGGCTGACCAATCGCTTTCTAACTGAATCGATTTTTAGGTATCGTCTAAGTTAAAACCTACTTATTTTGTTATTAGTGGTAGATCAAATAATTTCATTGTATTTCAATGCAATATTTACCTGTCTATGTTGGAGGTTCTTAGATATATTCGGGGGGAACAAATATTAATGTAAGCAAGCGGTTAACGGTTCATCAGGGGAACAAAAGTAATAAAATCTTATATGGAAACAGGCTATTAATTTGTCTGCAACGTCAATGTCTTATGTTTTAGAAGTAGCAGCACTTTTTGAAAAATGAATCACAGCGAGTGAAGTGCAAGATCATTGTTTAAGTAAACAATGTCGGATATTACATACATGCTTGAATTTTGAATCATTTATCTAATGAAATTCTGCACTTATTTTCATCAAACGAAAATTTGATCTCTATACTTTGATATATTGGAACCATTTTGCAACTGTGAAAATGAAGTAAACTTAGTGAAGGTGTGAGTTCAGATGATTTTGGGGAAACAAACTCGTCGGTTTTGTGTTCAACCAGGCTGCTGCTTCCCAAGTTTTTGAATCAAACCTGATTATGGACTTATGATATTGATCTGTAAACACACACGTAGGACGGATAAATGCTCGTTATAATATATGATGTACGGTTTATTTATCTAAGCACAATTCTGGAAAAGCTCTTCATTCTTGTGCACCTTTTCGCTGTTGCAAAATTTAGTTCATAAATATGTCTGAATCAAATGCAGTGAGGAAGGTTGCACAGTTGTTTGAAATATGCTACATTGAATTAAAGCATCACAAAAACACTGACCAACTGTTCAGATTTCATGCGAAATCTTCAGTACCTCGCGGCCACAAGTTGCATTTCCGATGATGTAATTGAAGCTCATTGTGAGGTTTGGCAATGCCACATATAATTCGATGCAGTATTCGATTAAATATGTTTTCTTTTAATTGACCTGATGGTAGAGCGATTACTTTCTTGCACCTAAAAGATCGCCTGCGCTTTTCCATTTCACACACAATGGGTGAGCAGAACAATTTGTTTACATCGATTGCCTCAATGTGAGAAACTTGTAAGCATACAAAATGTACTTCATGACATGTGTTTATACATACCCACAGTGCCTGAGATACGTTAGTTAGAAAGTGTTGCGGAAGAATTATTTGTTTTTTGCTATGATTTTCGTCAAGCGAATGAACATGCTATCTAGTGCTGAAATTCTCACAAGCACTGTACAGCTGTTTCATACATGTTAGGAGTCATCAGCAAGGCATAGGTTTCGATATGCGTCGCGGCTCGAACCCAGGACCAAGAGATAAGAAGCGAGCGTCTTCACCCCTTGACCTACAGGGAGACACTCAGCACATGATTGCCTTTCAATTTTTGCCAATTGATATAGCGCCCTTGCGTCACTGTCATCATTCGTTACCGTCGTATGTGATCAACGGTCGACTGCCAACACGGACGTCTTTAAATGGCTCATGTAATGGAAATAATACCTGCGAAATTGCACAAATTCGCGTTTTACTGTTCAAAGCGGCAAGGAAATAAATCGATAAATTTCATAAGAAAAATAGTTATTATGTGCGGAAGTCTTGAAATTTACTTGCCCACATGAATGCATACTCCTAGAATCATCCACTGAATTTTGTAAATTTCATAAATTGAGAGGCAGGAACAATGGTTGAATTGTCCAAAATGACGTCAACTAGTTATTTGAAGAAAGTGTTATAAATGTAAACTAAATCCTCAAAGATATCAAATCATTGTATCCCGATTCTATAGTGATAGATTATTAAAGAAATGCATATTTTGCAAGTAGGATTCCCGTTTCAAGATTGGAGAAGTTGCGCGGCGATGCGATCTTTCAAATTACGTACGATAATCATTGCAATATTCTTTGAATGGTTCATTTGAACAACGAAACTTTAGCGTTCTGATGTTGCCAGAAATTGAAAATATTAGTTGCCTAAAACAAGAAACTAAATCCGTAAATTGAGCAAGATTGTGGAGTTTGATTAAAACCTGAGACAAACAATCGAACATTGACACACATGTCATATACGCGATGAGCAAGAGAAAACGGGCAACCATAATTAATGCAGGTTGCCAATTTTCAGTAATACATCTCATAATTATTCGCACCATCGAATTAGACGTCAAGCTGAGCAAGAACAGGTAATTGATTTTGAGTTTCGTGGCCAGCCTCAATGGTCATGTTCAAACACATCCATCAATTTTGACCGTCACCTATGGAAACAGTGGATCTCGCACTTGAGATTTTTCCAAAGATATAGGCACATAGATATTTGCTCCAAATAATGCACATGATACCATACGCTGAATTTTCACGAAAGCACTTAATCAGCTCAAGATTCGTCAGACATGCATATTCATCGATCCCTCGAAGAATGGAAACACTGCAACAGAATGTTATTGAGGTTTAGCTAATTTGACGAGCATTAGCGCCATGAAGATTTTCATCTTTTGTTAGAGATTTAATTTTTAACCGTGACGAATCGTCCACAGTTCGTTGCCATCGAACATTTCACAAGATGATATCCGGATAATCGGTCATTACACCAGTCGTGGCAGTGTAAATTCGAAGCTCAATAAGCCAACGTTTTATTCAAGAAAAAAAAATGAATACACATTTTTGACAATTACTAGAATAAAGGCAAAACTTGACCGAAAATTTCAAACCCTCGCAACACATGGTTTTGGCGTTAATTTTGCTTGATAGAATTAGTTTTGAGTTGATAATAATCCTCCAAAATTGATAGAAAGTAACAATTATCGAATTAATTGCAGAAACGAATTTCGGACGTGAATTTATCATGTGTAATGGACATATTACTGGTGCACTGCACTAACAATGCGATTCATTCAGGTTTAGAATCTTTGGCCACATTGTGAATCAATCTCTTGGTTTGATCATGAATAACTATCAGCATTTTGCGTCTCGTTACGTGTTCATATTACATGGCTCAGCGATCATGTGCCCCTTAACTTATGTGTTCGCTTAACACGTTTGAAAAGTGGTCGGCTCTACATACGGACTTCCTTCAACCATGGCTGGCCTCAAAAAACAGCCAACTACTAAGCTGTTTTCACAATATCTTCCCAAATTAAGGTAAATGAAATCATCATGTGCAATAAACATATTACTCATACAGATATGATAATAGAAGCAGTGTAGATCTATTTGCTGCATTTTATCAGTCATCAGTAATGTATATTTATTTCGATTGATTTAGAATTCAAATTTGTGACCCTAATGTACCGATTGAATTTGATTCCTGTATTGGAACATATATCACCATAAAGACTTTAAAGGATATATTTGTTTCATGGTGCACGTGAACAATCTTCAATGCTTTCTGGAGCACTCCATGTTGGTTATCCAACCATAGATCAGCTAGGTAGCAATGACATTTGCAGTGTTGTAATTTATTGTATTTTACTGCATGGACGTTCACAAGTATCAGCCTTACACTCAAATCAAAATGATAACGATCGTTCTCTTTTATTAGTGCAACACGAATGAAGCACGAAACTACATTGAGTGCATCATTTAACGACATCAAACACCCTGTTAAATGTAATTTTATTTATACAATCTATATGCATACAATTCATCAATCAAACTTCGATATCATTTCAGTCGCTCATGGGATTCACATAATTTGAAAGCAATACATTAATGACGTGCAGCGCAGTTATTCAGAAATCACCCTCAGCGACCATTGATGTGATAAGTGGTACATAGATTTTGAGACATTTACGTTCGTCCTGAATGACTAAATAGTGGGAATCACAAAGGATATTCAAATGTGTCACTCAGTATCGCTCGCTCCATCTTGCTTGTCGGCCTAAACATATTCTCGGTTATAACACGTTTTCAAATGTTCGTACCAAGCTTCAAGGCATTCATAGACCCGAGTTTTAATTTTCGTGCAAAGCGCCATGAACGTATGATTGATTTGTTTTGCATTATTCATTGAAACGGTTCATGATATTTTATTTAATAAGCCGGTTACAGGCATATGAGAGAAAAATATCGTTCATTGTTCGTACATGAAAAAAGGATTCGGTAGGAAAACACGGCCATTTATAATTCTGGGAAAAGTTTTCAAGTGATCGAAAGTCTGCTCAATATAAAGTGGAACACAAATTGTTGTAATACAACTTCAGGCTCAATCCGATGATCCATTTACATAAACGGATTTTGGATAGAGATGATCTGCATTGAGGTTAAAATTCTGGTAAAGTGCATTGCGCCTCATGACGGGTATTTGTGTAACGAGCTTATCTGAATATAGCTTGAAAGTTTTTGCTCACTCTGGCATTTGATCGTGCGTTTCAGAACTAACTGAAAAGTGATAATCATCACATATTTGTCGAATGAGAATGCGCTCAATGAAGCTCATAAATAGAATATGATAATTGATGCACCTTCGTTACTCTGACACACGTTTCATTTACCAAAAAAATATCAGAATCTATTTGGGAGATTTTGGTTCTGTTAGAGGGAGTTAATGAAGTGCATGAACATGCAATCTTGAGCAAAAATCTCCGGAGGATTGCACAGCACTTTCGTTGTTCTTAGGATTCATCAGTGGTCTATATCCAAGAAGTCCTTAGTTGCAGTATCGAACCCCAGGAACTAGGAAAATCTGTATTGCAAATGATGGCTTACAGAATGAAACTTTTTTACAACTCTATTAGTAGTTCTATATCAAATCAATAAATATCAGCCTATAGAAAATTATTTGCATTCCGCTTTATGCGAGCACATTATGTCTTGAAAATGTGCAAAAATGTGCATTTGACGAAAAATAATGTGCATCATATTTCGCTGGAAAATTATCTATATCTTTTTGTCTGCTAGATATATCATATCAATAATCAGTGGCTGACCGTACTTGTGGTCCCATTCCCTACTAAATGTTCAATCATCCGTCACTGATAACCATCTATTCGGCAAAAAGCATTGTTCAAACAACTGCTTTCGCATAGTTCGGAAATAGATGACCAACTTCACTTCTCTCGCTTTATTTTCCAATACTTACAATTTTCGGGCGCGTATCTTACCAAGATTTTGCATTGCATACTAACGTGTTTTGCTTCTATTTTCACTGCGAAAAGATGAGCTTATATCATTGCGAATGATAATAAACGAGAAAGCGGTGTAAAAGAAAAATTTTATGGATCGAATTGTTGCTTGATATCAATGTCTCGTTCTTCAAGAGAGTTGCGTTGGAAAGAGTAGGACGCAGCGATTAATTTTCTTTCAACGGAAAATACTTATTTGAACCGCACTCATATACAAAACGAAGCTTTCTGCTAAGAGAATTTGCAAGCTTTGTATATTTCGAAAATATGGGTGACTCGCCACCTGTTGAGTTTTGAATAAAGCTATTAGGTTACATTCAATAAGAAGCGTTTTGCAAAACGTTTCACTCTAGTTCAATTGAATGCTTGCCAACAGATTGCAGCAGCTTGTTAAAACCGGAAATTGTGAGTATATAATGGACAATCATCACGTATTCTTACTCTTTGCGATGATGATGTAATACCACGGGTCCCTTGCATAAGTCGCTACAGTGCTATCAACTGTCTCAGTCAAATTCAAATACTGACCGGCGCAACGAATTTCGTACGTCAGTTGCATTCAAGGGCAACGCTAAGCTGCCAAGTACTCCTCATCTGAACGGAGGAAAGATTATTTGCTTTTTAAGTAGAATTCATCTACCGAACACTAAAGTCAACACATGAGTTGCTGAGAAAAATACATTTTCAGCAAACGCTAACAAACCGTAACTATTCCTTGGAAAATCTCGAAAAATCTGCCATAAATGCCTAATTACAAATTTTCAAAACTGATTCCGAGCAATAATTTCTCTCTCGTCTAGGCTCTAAAACCGTATCCCAGACCATAGTAATTGCGCATGTGAAGCACCACGTGCATGAAACCAAAGCCTAGCTCCCGGCCTACTTGTTCTCTGACTCACAAATAATTCACATAACACTGAAATTTCATGTAGGTTGAGGTTCATATTTAGCATGAATGAAACGACACACGATGCTTGCATCCATCCTTAGCTCGTGTGCTCCTGATTGATCAACAAATGGTTAGAATTATTTTGTGCTGCATAAAATTTAAGTGAATAATTAGTGATATCAACCACAACATTTGTTCTGAAGGATTCTGTTTCAATTAGCCATTATTGACGGACATTAAACTGTGCGCAAGATAATGAGACATAAACTAAGCAAGCTTGACGAGTGATGTGTGTTTGGTCTAAAATGCAAACAAGTTTGTTCAGAAAATAGCAGTTTCGTTCAAATCATTTCGAATATTACTATCTGTTGAGACGTGGGATTTTGTCAGAAATGT